>CM076660.1:20231820-20311985 GCA_038496675.1 Rachycentron canadum | reverse complement strand
CCACAGAGCACGTCTTCAGCAGCCACCTATAAATACAACAATCATGTTTGTTAAAGTAGCCAGAGCCAGACTCACTCACTGTAATCTTTGTGATGTCTGTTGGATGTGCACAGTTTCATAAGATGCATGTGTTGTTGATGTGACCTCAGCTCCTGATGGACCACCTCAGGACGTGCAGCTGGAAGCCCTCTCCTCTCAGAGCATCCGAGTCACTTGGAGGGTAAGTTGATGTGTATGTGTGTATGTAACTGTGTCCAGACAAGTTGTCAATGCTGAGGTGTGGTTTGTGCCTAACAACTGCTATTTTAAATTTGTCGTAACTCAGTTCTGTTCTTGCCTTGACATCAATTACACTGAACTAAACCTGCTGCAACCTCAGACAAGCTGCTCAGACTGAAGTTGTACTGCTCAGCTCCCAGGTGTGATTTTGTTTTACATTAGGAATTTAAATCAGAGTATTGAAGGCAAACAGTCTCCCTACACAGTTGCCTTCTCCTGAACAAACAGTTAAGAATATTGTTTCTGTGCATTAGGTAACACAGGTAACACATTTTCTACAAGTTATGATTCATTTTTCATAGTGTGCATTTGTTTAAATCTTGTATTTTGTCTTGCAGAGTCATTA
Source organism: Rachycentron canadum (assembly GCA_038496675.1). Lineage (NCBI taxonomy): Eukaryota > Metazoa > Chordata > Actinopteri > Carangiformes > Rachycentridae > Rachycentron > Rachycentron canadum. The sequence goes on along the minus strand of CM076660.1, from coordinate 20,311,360 downwards.
GAGTTAGACTGTGTGAGGAGTGCTCAGTTCACATGTGGCACCATAATGTATCTGAATTAACTTCTCACATGAGACTTGCATTTTACTTTGTCTCATTCTGTAACACAGGAAACTGCGCATGCTGCTTAACAGAAATGTTTCCTCTCATCCACGCAGCAGAAGAAGAGGATTGTGTTGGCTGCTTTGTGTGCTGCCTAATTTCAGCTGCCAACTTTGGTACTTTGGAGTTTTTGGCAGTGACAAAGAAAACAGCGTTTGGAAGGATTATAATCCTATTCACATACTGTACTCCAGTATGTCTGGAATTTATTTGTATTCACGCTGCACCACATCCAGTATGTAGTGCCATGTATCCCTGACCAATCAAATCTGAAAACATCCTTAATGCATCATGGGTATTCTCTGCATGTGATTGGATAATCCAAGATACATTTTATTGCCAGGTGTGAACAAGAGGTGTCATGAGTGAAAAACAAGGGGGGTACCTCCCTGGACTTCGAAGGTCTTGGGAAGAAACAAACACCATGCAAACAAATTGATATCATCTCTTATCTTATTTAGTCAGGCAATGTAGTCAATATCAGTAGTGAGTGCAAAGTCAATTAATGTATATATTTATCTCCACTGTCTTTCTAATGATCTTTGTCTTTCCTCTCTCAGGCTCCTAAGAAGCACCTACAGAATGGGGCCATCCGAGGCTACCAAGTGGGCTACAGAGAGTACAGCTCAGGCGGAAACTACCAGTTTAGTGTGATCAGCGTTGAAACCACAGGGGACAATGCAGAGAGCCTGGTGTTGGACAACCTGAAGAAGTTCACCCAGTATGGAGTCGTGGTGCAAGCCAGCAATAGCGCCGGGACAGGGCCGTCCTCCACAGAGGTGGCCGCCACCACGCTGGAAGATGGTACGACAGGGGGAATATTGAAGCTGTGGTGTCACCACGATGAAAAAAATATTTTCTTATTGTAATACAAGTCTGGATTTAATTTAAAAACAATATAACTGAAGTGTTCACTGCACTTGATGATGTATTTATTTGATGTTCTCTTCGCCCCTGTGTATTCCCCAACACAGCACAGCTGCGAACATGCTGCTCTCTGAGAAGCAGTGTGTAAGGTTTCATTTTGAAGAGATTTGTGAGGATATATCACTACCTAGTGGAGATCAGAGGGTGCTGCCATGTGTTGTCAGTTCACTGCTCTCATAGTCTGTCCCCTGGCTTTTCCCCTTCAGTGCCCAGCCGTCCTCCAGAGAACGTCCAGGCCACAGCCACATCTCCAGAGGTCATCTCGCTGTCCTGGCTGACTCCTCCTAAAGATGCTCTGAACGGCAACCTGCTGGGCTTCAGAGTCATCTACTGGGCTAACCTGCCTGATGGAGGTACACACTGACACCTAGACACTACTGTAAACTAAACTGTCACTGTGTTTGTGGCATAGAGAACCACAGTGTGTGTTGTTTTAGAGTTCACAAAAACATCAGCAGATATAAAAGACTCAACTGTGATCCAATTATTTAGGAAACAAAAACATTTTCAGCAGCAGCAGCATTTTCATCATAACAACCTTTTATGCCACAGTTTAGACAAACATCTGCACACTAATAATGGATTCAGTAAACATAATTCAACAGAGCTACATTTTAATTTGAAAGAGACCCTCAGGCATCGTCAACTCAACAGGCAACGTGTACAGACACAAACATATTTATCACTCAGGCGGTCATGATCTGTATGAGTCTGCTCTCAGGCTCATTCTACACTCTGATACACTACATGTGTTTGGTCCAACTGCAAGAAAACATCAAGAAAATAATTTAATTTGATGTGACTCAGTATTTGTTTATCTTGTAATCTCTACAAAATGTAAAATGTCATTAGCTAAAGGCTAATTCTTAATGATCTCATAAAGATTGCTATGGATGCTAATGAATAATCAGTAGTTTATAATATTTTACAGTGGATTATGGGCGATTAGGAAGCCTCTACTGTCGACCAAAAGTCTGTGTGGTCCTGTGGAAGTGAGACAGCACGCCATGTCGTTCTCACATGCCGGGTTTGTGTCAGTAGGATCGGTTGTGACAGCACAATTACCTTTGACCCCTGCACTGTCACATCATGTTGGCCTGCCCATAGAGCATGAATACTCACAACCTGACAGCCAGGATTAGTTTGCATGGTAACAGTCTGTAGCTCAGAGGGAGAATGCTCAAACCTGAGCTTAAATTCTGTGTAAATGGTTTGGCTTATGATACATATACATATGAATACCTTCACATGTACAATGCACATTTAGAGAAAATAATGCCACTGACCAGCAGAGGGGGATACAAGCCCTTTCTAACAAACCGTGGTTGTATTGGTGGACCGGTGTTGTTGCAAATTAGCTTAGTAGTGAACACTGTTTTACCGCTGAGACAGTAATATACAGAGTTAATATAATAATACACAGAGTTATATTAAGGTTTCACTGATTTATGCATATATATATATATATATATACACTCTGTATTTGTGTAATTCACTGAGTATTACGCTTTTCCAGTTTCATAATCATTGGCTTTGATTGATTTTTTTTAAACTGTATTTATTTCTTTATTTTTTATCCACAACATATCTACAGAGCAGCTAAAAATTCTCTTGGCAGTTTCTCAGAGTCAAAAGTGACATATTCAAATTGTTTTGTCTGGACAGCCACACTTGAGCAGCAGGCAGATGATAATCACAGAAGCTGTTGATGCTGAAGCTGCAGAATTTATTGTTTACTGATCTATCTATATTGTCTCATTCTTTCAGAACTTGAAGTGTTATCATTTTCCTGAGTGATATAACTGAGTGGTAACGAGAGAATAGGCACACACACACATACGCATATACACAACTATGCATAAAATGCATTTACTGTGTGGTAAAATGTCATTGGGTATTCCAGCTATTTTAATTGCTCATTAAAGGCCAGAGAAGAAGAGATGCAGCTGGTCTGAAGAAGTGAAAGGCAAGAGAGCAGGGAGAAGTGAACAGTGTGAAGAATGGATATGGACAGAGAGCAGTGACATCAATAATTCAGACCCTAACAGCTGAGATAGCAGGTTGCCAGTCAAGGCCCGTCGCCACAGCAGACCTGGGCTGCAGGGTTGTTTAAACCTTGTGATTGAATATGACATTATGTCCAAGGCTGTGCTATGACACCTGAGGGCCTGACAACTACTTTTATGTATGTGATCCGCTATATAATATACGAGGCACATGTATGGAGCTGTGTCAGCTTGTTTTATCACTGGATTATCAATGCATTGGATAAAGTCTTTGACCTGAGGTATCCTCACATCTACATCTTTTTACTTCATCCCTTCACTCTCTCCTCTGCTCCATCTGCTGTCCTCAGAGCTGGGAGACATCAGGAACGTGACCACCTCGAAGCCCTCTCTGGAGCTGGATGGACTGGAGAAGTACACCAACTACAGCATCCAGGTGTTAGCCTTCACAAGGGCTGGAGATGGTGTTCGCAGCGAACAGATTTACACTCGCACCAAGGAGGACGGTAAGAAAATAATAATAATAGGCACAAGGGCAACTTTCAGATGGCACTTGCAAACTCACTTAAATTGAGATATTCACAACTTTTTAATGAAGTATAGGACCCCAAATAATTGCATTACATGTGGAAATGTCAGCTTTGCTAAATTGAGAATATATATTCAGTCTGATGAATGAATCAAAGTAGCATCAAAATCCTGTGTGGCAATATAATATCTTAATGTGGAAAATAAATCAACTGGATCATCTTCTCCTCTTAGTTCCTGGTCCACCGGCAGGTGTGAAGGCAGCAGCTGCATCCAACTCAGTGGTGTTTGTGTCCTGGCTTCCTCCTCTCAAAGTGAACGGCATCATCAGGAAATACACAGTTTTCTGCTCCAACCCACACCCCACGGTAACACGCTTAAAAACATGAAATGTTTTCAAATAAATTCAATAATCAATCAATAATTTTCAATGATATTAAATGTGTAGTTTAGAGTTAAGGCTGCTATGATGGTAATGTTCATAGCATATTCATTACATTTTGAACAAGGTAAATTAAAAGTAAATTGATTTGCATTATTGGTCCAAATAGTGTATACAACCTAGCAAATATAACTTTAAGGACAGAGCATTATTCTACATTTTTATACTGATCAGAAAATATCACTCAGCAACAATAAAATACAAAATGGGTTGAGCTTCATGGCACAGAGAAATATGATACATCAGACTTGGAACTGTTAGAACATTTGTTGTTGGTATTGGTCTTTTCATGGGGTCTGTTGACAATAAGAAAAATATAGACAATCACCAGACTCATCTTTCAAATTAATTGAAGAGTGAAAGGTAGATTTGCAGCAGCACCTCAGACAGTCTTGAATGTTTTCCCTCGCGCAGGTGAGCAGTGAGTTTGAGGCGGCACCAGATGTGTTCTTCTACCGCATCCCCAACCTGAGCAGGAACCGTCAGTACAGTATCTGGGTGGTGGCCGTCACTGCTGCAGGCCGTGGAAACGCCAGTGAAATCATCACCGTCAAACCCATGGCTGAGGGTAGGTGATGTCTGACAGTCAGTTCGGTCGGTTCAAATGCTAACATAATCTCTGATAAGGATTACCCTGCTTCATCTGTTTCCCATTCTCACCACTCATGTGTATGCCTGAAAACATATACATTTATACCCAGTATCTCTTCATTAGAATACAGGTAAAAAAAAAAAGCAGTGTTGGCCCTGTCAGCATGAACATGCTTGGTGAGAGCTGATAAGCTGATTGCCTGCGCTGATAGCCCCCCTGATGTCTTGGAGTCAGGACCCACAGCCCCTAGCAGGATGTGCACATCTTGCCTTAGGACTAGGTGATAGATGTCCTTTCCTCTCTGCTCCACTGCTCAGACAGAGAGAGAAACCCATCAGACTCTGTCTCCTGAGCCTGTAGTCCTGACTCAGTGAGGTTAGAGGTTAGAGGGGACAACAAATGTGCAAAAAAAATTGTATTTGTTGCTGCATATGTTGTGTGGGCTGATGGAGCATGTGTGCACTTTTGTAGCCCCGGCTCGGATTCTGACCTTCAACAGGACAGTAACCACCCCCTGGATGAGGGACATTGTGCTGCCTTGTAAAGCAGTAGGTGATCCTTCCCCAAACATCAAGTGGCTGAAGGATATGTGAGTACCTATCAGCCTTGAAGCTGCAAACACACAGTAGGGGTTGAAGTATATGAATAAATGAACAGTTTACGGCAGTGGTTTAAATATAAATTCAATTATTTCTATTTGTTAAGACTGACACTGAAAACATGAAGCTAATTCTAAACTCATCTCTGTTTCAGAAATGGTACCCCAGCACCTGTTGTGATTGACAGCCGACGCAGCGCCCATAGTAACGGCAGCCTTGTTATCCGCACAGTGAAAGCAGAGGATTCTGGGAACTACACTTGTGTGGCTAGTAACAGCTTTGGGTCTGACAAGATCGTCCTCAACCTGCAGGTTCAAGGTAAGTAATACAACATGTGGCCAAATGGCTCATCTGTACCAGCCCTCAACAACTCATCTGCTCATCTGAAACAGATGACGTGTTGAGGAGAGATTTATTTACACAGTTTGTCCCTCTGTGGGATACAAATAAACCATTAAGTTCACATTGTTTTTTGTCCAGAGACCATCCTGATAATAATAATCAAAGTCATTTGTTTTCTTTCTTCTAGTTCCCCCTGACCAGCCCCGTCTCACAGTAACCAAGACGACCACCACTTCCATAACCCTCTCCTGGATCCCAGGAGACAATGGAGGCAGCTCTATAAGAGGTCAGACACTCATCACACTCTATTTTCTTCAGTGCTTTGTTTCTTTTTTCTTTGTTTTGATCCACATTCATCCCTCCTGCAGGCTACATTCTGCAGTACTCGGAGGACAACAGTGAGCAGTGGGGGAACTTTGCAATCAGTCCCAGTGAGCGCTCCTATCGGCTGGAGAACCTCAAGTGTGGCACCTGGTACAAGTTTACCCTCACTGCCCAGAATGCAGTGGGGCCGGGACGCATCAGTGAGATCATTGAAGCAAAGACTCATGGGAAAGGTAGTTATTTAGTTATTTTCATAGGCAGGGCAAGTTTATTTATATAGCACATCATCATACACAGAGGTCATTTAATGTGTTTAACAGAAATAAAGTATGAAAATAATAAAGCATAATTAGAATATATAATATATTAGACTAGAGTAGTAGCGTATAAAACACAGATTAAAAACAGATAACAGGGCAAGATTAAAAGAATAAATGAAGGCAGTGGAGGAGATATTCAGTCGCAGTTTGCCCTGATTTTAACCCTGTGCTCAGCTAACAGACCTGTTCCTGCAGATCTTGAAGATATTCACACATATATTTAGGGCTCACACCATTTAGTGACTTGTAGACAATAAGTAAAACTTTGAATTAAATCCTGGATCTGACTGGAAGTGAGTGCCCCTGCAAAGACCTGACCTGAGAACTGCACTGATCTCATGCTCTCGTTTCTTAGTTTCAGTCAACCACAGCAGCAGCAACTGAATAAGCTGTAGCTGTTTAATGGTTTTATTTGATAAACCAGAGAGAAGAGCATCGCAATAATCAACTCTGGAGGATATGAAGGCATGAATTCATTTCTCTAGTCTTGGTTTGACAGAAGATGCCTGACCTTAGCTATGTGCTGAGATGCAAAAATGCTGATGTAGTTGTAGCTTTTATCAGTACAGTATTGAAATGTAAATTTGAATGTTTAAAACATGGATAAGTGGGCAAATGTGAAAATCAAATTTAATCACCTTCCAGAATCTATCTCTGGAAGGTGATATTTTGAGCTTCAAATACCCATAACATTATTTTTTACTTGTTTGTTATGGATAATGTAACAAGCTCAGTATATATGCTGGTTAATAATTGTTATTATATAATGTAAAAACTATACTTTAAATTATTTACCAGTCGTTGCATCCCCAGAGAAAGTATGAAATACAACTTTTGTTTATTATTATTATTATTATTGGATTAAACAGTTCATGATGTATTATAAAGGTCCTGTGCAGTGCAGATTTTTCTTACTTTGTCGAGAGTTTGTTCTCACAGACCTAACACGCTGAGGCTTTCCTCCCCTTCCCTCTGCAGAACCTCAGTACTCTAAAGAACAGGAGCTCTTCACTAGCATCAACGCCACTCGGGTCAAGATAAACCTGAATGGCTGGAATAACGGTGGATGCCCCATCACCTCGTTTACCCTGGAGTATCGACCCGTGGACTCACCCACGTGGACCACAGCACAGCGCACCTCCCTCACCAAGAGCTACATCCTGTACGACCTGCAGGAGGCCACCTGGTACGAGCTGCAGATGAAGGTCTACAACAGCGCCGGCTACGCTGAGAAGAGAGTCAAGTTTGCAACGCTCAGCTACGATGGCAGTGAGTTAACACGATACACGACACGTGACGATACCGTCCAGACAACAATGAAATATCTGTCATGATTCACCAGCTACTCCAGATGCAGTGTGACGTGAACACTGAGACTGACTGTTAAAGTAGAGAATCTGTGATAAATGGCCTAAGTTTCAGTAACTGTAACATACTGTGTCTGGGTAACAGTGGTATTTCGAGGCAAAGAGGATAAATCATGTTTTCTGTTAATGCAGCGCTTGAGGCTGGAGGTGATTGAATCTCCCTTGATGAATTGGGCAATAAAAAAAACACATTTCATCATGGCTCCGGTGGCTGCAGCCAGTTTTTGTGTTGCCGGTTATGACACTTCCATCACAAACTCACTGAATGCCGCTACCCAGAGTTAAATTATTTCATGATGTCCTTTGAGATAAAGGATGCTAGCGCCACCAGCTCATATTGCATCATGGTAGATCAGTGGTGTCCCACCAACTCCGGTTCTCACAGCTGCAGAGGAGAGAAATCAGACTGAACATGGAGCCATGAAGCATGAGTTCATTCTTGTTTAAGAGATACAGTTTGATAGAATAGGATCCAGATTTTACTGCCAATTCAGCAAAAGGTCAAGGGGTGATTTAACAGAGTGCAGGAGCTTGTGGGAGAACATGATCGCTTGGGACTTCATTTTGAACTCTTTAAGCTCACGATCATCTTTTACACAATTTACTAGCTGTCATTGTGAAGCACCAGTATCTGTTCTATCAGTTATAACACAAAACATGTGACTTCTGCACAGGTACCATTGCACCGTTGGTGAAGGCACCCAATGTGAGTGAGGACAACTCAGGGGGCGGTGAAGGTTTGAAGATGATGGTCACCATTTCCTGTGTGTTGGTGGGCATCGTTGTAATCTTCATCGGGCTTCTGGTGCTGAGGAGGAGGAGGCGGGAGCAGAGGCTTAAGAGGCTCCGAGGTGAGATGAGGACAGATAAGGAGAGATGTTTGCCTCTTTTTGCTTTGTGTTTAACAACGGAAATGTTTTCTGTTTGTTTTCCAGATGCAAAAAGTTTGGCTGAGATGCTCATGAGGTAAGTTAAACAACTTCACTGCTTTGCTATTAGACAATACACAACACTGTCACCACACAATACTGTTGTCTGAATAGACTGATTACAGGAAGAATTTCTCTTCACTAATAAGCTTTTGTTTTGCTCTTTCAGTAAAAACACACGTCCGGCAGAGCCAATTAACAAACAGCAGCAGACACTCCGTATGCACATCGACATCCCCAGAGCCCAGCTCCTGATAGAGGAGAGAGACACCATGGAGACTGTTGGTAAGATCACTGCTACTGAAATATATCTGCTCAACAGGCAGCAGCTTGTTGCTTTAAATTCATACAGGGAATGAATCTGTTTGAGTCCTGAGCTTGAATTTGTTGCTGTCCGCAGATGACAGGTCCACCGTGTTACTGACTGACAACGATTTCGGGGAGACCCAGAAGCAGAAGTCATCCACAGTCACCCACACTGTCCACTACCAGTCTCTGTCCCAAGCCACCGGTCCACTTGTAGATGTGTCCGATGCCAGACCAGGAACCAGTAAGTCCAGTACGGACTCCTTTTTTAACTTCATTACATGTTAAACACACATATATTTTATTTATTGTTTTCTATTGCAGCCACGCTTCTTTTCTAAACAGCTTTTGCTTCTGTTATTTTTTTCTTCATGAGCCTATTCACGGCTGGTGAATGCTGCATGTTTTAACGACAAAGACAGAACAAAGTGAAGTCAACTCAAGTTGTCACTACACTTGCATGGTAAACTGTCGCTGCAACACATGTCCAATACCCCATGCAGGTTTGCTTCAGCTGGCACTCTCTTTCCTCTCAGCTCTGCTGTTTTTTACATAGCATTTCATTAGCACCACCTTCACCCAGCATCCACCTGCCCACTGTGTGAGGATATTGTGTTTTTGTTTTGTGTGACAAGGTCAAATAATCAAAACAATAAATTCACACAATTATTACTACTAAGTGTTCAGCCGCCTTCCACCACCTATGTGTAATTTAAAATAGAGGAATAAATATATTGTGATGTTTGTCTTACACTGTAAAAGGTACGATCTAAGTTTTTTCTCTTCTTATTTTGATTTTTTATTTATGTGACCACTGTGTTCCTCACATGATGATTGTCTGCGAGCTCTGACCTGGACTTTCATCTGGTTCTTTCAGACAAAGTCTCTGTTTGTGTCCAGAAGTGAAGTTGCAGGTTTTTGAAAAGTTGGTGGCACCGTTGCCTTTGTGAAAAAGGCCACTTCTTTATCTTTAGTGAACCATTTTTCCTGTGACTTGCATGAACACAGTGCGTTCTCCTCCTTACTCTCAGACCCTACTGCCCGCCGCACAGCCAAAGCCGGCCCAGCTGCTCGCAACCGCTATGCCAGCCAGTGGACTCTGAACCGGCCACATCCCCCTGTCTCTTCTCACACTCTCAGCACTGACTGGAGGCTGCCCACACCCAGAGTCGCAGGCTCCGTTGATAAGGAGAGTGACAGCTACAGCGTCAGCCCATCTCAGGACACAGGTGAGCAGCTTGTCTTTACAACAGCTTTATAACGCACTCATCTCTAACAACAGTCCTGTATCAACTGTCACACAACTTAACATAACTCAGTCACATTCAAATAATTCTGCCACTAACTCATGTCACTAATCCCTCCACTAACTCCGGCCTGCGTCCAGACCGAGCGAGGAGCAGCATGGTGTCAACAGAGAGCGCCTCCTCCACCTACGAGGAGCTCGCCAGAGCTTATGAGCACGCCAAAATGGAGGAGCAGCTGCGCCATGCCAAATTCACCATCACCGAATGCTTCATCTCTGACACTTCCTCCGAGCAGATGACAGCAGGCACCAATGACTACACCGACAGCCTGACCTCCAGCACACCGTCCGAATCAGGCATCTGCCGCTTCACTGCTTCCCCGCCCAAGCCTCAGGACGTCAGCCGGGTCATGAACATGGCCGTGCCCAAGGCCCACAGACCGGGTGAGGCCATGCTGCTCAAAGACCACAGCTCTGTGTGCCTGACATCCAGAGGCCCCAGTATGATGCTGTTAACACAAATCACTTAACTTAACTTTGTGTCTAATACTGACATCCAACCATCGACTGTGACTCGAACACTGACACTGAATCTAAATGAAGCTTTAAAAATGTATTCACATTGATGATTGTCTCAGTTCAGTTTGACTTAAAGTCTTTAAGAAAGAAAATGAGTCATTATATTAAATATTGAGTTAAATCAGTTACATCAGACAGCTATTATTTTAAACCACTGATGGAAAAATTCCTGAGCACTCATTACCAACCCTGGTAAGTAAGAGTCTAGGGAAGGAAGCTAAGACTGTTGATCCATTTCTTCTGCCTATATATATGACAGCTGTAAATGAGACGTTGCATCCAGGAAATGACCTGTCCGCTCTTCTTGTCAGGAGTGACAACTTCAACAAATCGTGAAAGAAATAATCATTTAGATATTTGTAATTAAGAGATATTGTTCATTTAGAGAGACTCTTGATTGTTGATGAGGCAGAAATGACAAATGTGCAAGATGTACTTTTAGGTACTTGTATCCTTGTATGTGTAAATGTGATGCTGTTGAAAATCAATCAATTAACATAAATATTCTGCTCTGCTGTGATTCTACTAAACACTGGTTTTTTATTGTACATGTAATTAAATCAGCAGTGGCAGGGGAGGCCTGTGTGTGGATACTGAATGAACTCTGTTGGTTTGTGTATTTTCATCATCCATCGAAAAGTAAAAAGTACTTTTCTCACATCCGAGACCATCAGTAAACGAAATAGGAGGTGATGTAGGGCAGGTTTCATGTGTGTTTTCTCATATTTAACTCTGGTCTGTGTCGTCTCACAGGGGGCGAGTTGGTTCACCTTCCTCCGTACCTGCGCATGGACTTCCTGTTGAACCGAGGCATGTCCTGCTCGGGGTCATCCAGGGGGACAGCTAGTGGGGAGAGAGCTGCCATGGGTCAGGCTTGTCTGGAGCCCCAGAAGAGTCGCTCACTGAAGAGGCCTTCTCGCATGGCGCCCCCAACGCCCACAGAGGCCCCTCAGGCCAGCAGGGACCCAGTGGCCCAGTGGCAGCCTGGCTCTGCGGCCACACTCCCCCACAGAGAGGGCTCAGAGCTGGCCCAGGCTGCCAAGCTCAGCACCTCCCAAGAGTCCCTGCTGGACTCGAGAGGACATCTCAAACAGAGCAGCAACCCCTACGCAAAGTCCTACACACTGGTATAACAGCAGGGGCATCTAGGACGAGACTAGAACTCACTCTAACACTGGACTTAACACTCAAGTGCAGTAAACTGACTTTCACCACGCAGTTCTGTATATATGTCCCCTCCCTCCAGGGGCGGGGTCACTTTTACTAATCTCCTTTTATTTATTTTAGAACTTTCTTTTATCTCTTGTTTGTATTTCTTTTCTTTTTTTGTTTCACTTGAGAAAAAAATTCACTCATCGGAAATGACTCCAGTCGGAGCTTTGCCAAACTAATTGAGTAACGAGGGAGCATTATTTATTCTTGATTCTTGTTAATTCTTTATAATTAATCAGTGATTATTAATTGTTAGTTGTCAGCTATTAATGATCATTAATTATTGATTACCAAATGATCTAGTATCACCATTACTACGATGTTTTCATAAGAACCGGACATGTTTTTTTTCTGGAGTGGAAGATGACGATTTGGAGTCATTTTTTTCCTATGGAATATCCTTCTGAAACATTGAATGAAACTTGGGAGAAATCTTGGAATGAAAGCAATTGACACCAGTCCAAACTTTTCAGCTGCTCTCCAATTGTTACTTTTTTTGAAGAAAAAAAAAAAATCTATTTCCTATGGATGCATGGGGACTGACCAATTAAAAGACAATGAGGATTACGATCGTGGCTGGACAGCCCAGTCGAGCATTTTGTCACACTATGAAATGATCCAATGTGAAGATTTATTATTCTTATTACTATAAATATATATATAAAAAGAGAAATCACTTTTATTTGTGGATATTACAGGGAAGAATTGATTTGGTTAATAAAGTCCTTAGTCATGTTTGCACATATCTCGTTTTAATTAGGAAATGGAGTCTCTGTTGATCTTTCTCTGTGTCCCATTCTCTGATGGTGCAATATGAAAAAAGATATGAAAAGTATATGAAAACTATTGCTCTATACTGTACTGTAATGATGAAAAATAACTATGTTGTGAGTATACTTACAGGGCCGGACACACTCCAGCTATGTATTCAGGTGTAGTTTACCACTGCTTGTTTGCCAGGGTGGTAAATGATGTTAGCTAGAACAGGGAGGGTTTAGAGAACTAATGGTTTGCACTTCACAACACCCCGACTCAAGTGTGTCCCGATAGATCCCCCTACTCTCAGTGCACTAGGTAGAGTCTTCAAGGCTCTCACTGTCCTCAGTAGATTTACTGTTGCTGCATTGCAGTGATTCTTCTCTACAGGGAAAAAAACGTGAGACAATCCAGCAGAATCCCCCCTTCAAACCAAACCTATAATGTCTATGGGAAATATCTAAAGAAAAAAATGTGGATATACGTAAGAAGCTGTTTTTGTTCCTGTCTGCCCTGGCCCATTTCTGTTCTTTCTGTTTCTTTGAGTTAGCCTGAAGGGAGAAGAGTTTGCTCCAAAATGCTGTGAGGTCATTATGTCAGTTTCTATGATTAGTTTCTATGATTAACTGTCTTCATTCTGATTATACGTTTTAACAAGAAAAAAAATGTCACTTTTTATTTTTAACATGAGTGTTCACCATGGTGGCACTGGAATAAAGAGAAACTAACACAAAGTTCAAATTTGATTAATAAAATGGCTGTTCCCCAACGTGTCCTCCACGGGTTTGACATGAGTGACTGATGGTGGTGTGGAGATGAGCAGCTCCAGGCTCCGCTCTCTGTTCGCTGGGTCGTGAAAGTCGACTGGAGACCCCGAGTCCTCGCCGCAGTTTCATCATGACAGCAGTGAGACATCCTTCAGGTTGTGTCTCAGCGATGATGGTTTCCTGGTGTTGGTCAGTCGGACCATTGTTTGTTCATCCTCTGTGATTCTCATGCTGCAGGGGGCAGTGTTGTAAAGAGTTGTGTCTCACTAATCCATCCTCCTTTAACTTTCATCTCAAATCTTTGCAGCCGACACCAGCCTGCTGCGTGAAGACTGCTGTTCCAGTGCCTCTCTGTTATGACCAGAGCAACCTGACGTCTTTTTAGGACACAAGCAGTCCAAGGTCTGCAGTTAAGTTTACACAAAACTTTAATAATGAACCTTTTCTCTTATTTGCTGGTGTTTTTCTCAGTGCATGTTGGGATAGGCTCCACCCCAAACTTGAGTAAAACAGGTTTGGAAAATGAATGAGTTTAAAATAACTGAGTTTAGACACCATTTTAGACACCTGGGTCAGGAGGACACATTTCTGAGGGATCTCAAACATGGAGTCATTTTGTGAATGAAGAAGCTGAGAGCCTTTGAAATAAAGTCTCAAAACACCAGAATACAGCACAGCCAGAAACGTGTTTTAAATTGGGCTTTACTATAAACGGTGTCAAATCTTTGTTACACACTAACTCAGCAGTGTGTTCACCCAGGGTCAGAGACAAGATAAAGACCAGTCAGTGTGAAGAGACAGATTAGTTAGATTAGTTTAGATTAATATATAGCATGCATGAGTACCCACAAAATAGGACTTTTTTTGTTTTTTTTACACTTTATGCCACAGCTATCAGAAGGCATTTTGGGAAATATAGCCCAATAGAGCAGGACTGAGCGAAAGAGTGTGTTCTATCTCATTGAATATTGTGAGGATTAGATGAAAAACAACGGCGAGAGAACTCTAGCTAATGAACTGTAATAACTATTAGCTAATAACTATGTAAACTAATGCACTATTCCTCCATTATCTATGCCACTTTTCTGTCAGGGTTTGGGGGGCTGGAGCCAATCCCAGCTGACATTGGGTGAGGGCAGGGTAAAACCTGGACAGGTCACCAGTCCATCACAGGGCTGATATATAGAGACAAACAAACATTCATGCTCACACACAGGCAATTTTAGAGTCTCCACTTAACCTAGACATGCATGTCTCTGGACTGTGAGAGGAATCTGGAGAACCCAGAGGGAACCCACACAGACATAGGGAAAACTCCACACAGGAAGGCTCCAGGCCCGGGGATCGAACCCAGAACCTCCTTGCCATGAGGCACCAGTGCTACGTCTACGTTTGAGCTGAGCCCAGCATCTTCTCAATGCCTCCTCTAGGTGATAACAGCACAACTGAGCACCACAAAGCAGCTCAGGTGTAAGAACACATTCTTCTGCTGTTTAGCTTCTGCTTTACTTTTTTTTTGTACACCACAGTGGGTAGAAGTGAATTACAACCACAATGTGCTGAACATTACAGGTTGATTAAATCCATCAGTTTAAGACTGTCTGAGGGCAGATCTCCTCTTTAATGAAGCCTATGAGACTTTAAAATGTCACCTCCTCTATAAATGACACCAACGGCTTTTAAAGATTCATTCTAAACTTTACCACGGGTGTAAAGTGTGTAGTCTTTATAAAGAACTTCCTTCCTGGACTGGCTCATTCTGAAGCTTCTGCCTGAGCCTCACATGTGCTGCCCACTAAATTGCCTCCATTGTTTTGTATCACAAGACAGGGGTTTAGCAGAAGGCTGCATTACTCAATATGACAACTACATCAGCCATCTTCCTCTGAAGTCCACAACAAATTAAGCCTGTTGATAGAGATTTACTGACTGCCACACTCTGCAGTTAATAAATGCTGTCATAAATAAGGTCCAGGCTGAACTGAATTCTTCCCTCTGATCAGCAGGAGCAATGTGAAGCTGTCAGCGGCTGCAGTGGGAAATGATTCTGAAAATGTACGGTAATAAACATGGATGCATGTCTCAATGCAGAACTGAAGCAATGAGCAATGAGCACACAGCTGACAGCTGGTACTGTTCATGCTTTCATGTATTTATTTTTTCATGTATCTATTGATTCCCTGCAGCTGACAGGGAGCAGAGTCCTGTGTAAGTGATCCTTCAACAGATATTTGGAATCTCGTGTCAGGCCAAATCTCTTCTAAGATTAGTTTAATACAAGTCAAGGAGTTTTAACAAAGATTAATACTACCCCCATCCTCTGAGCAAAGACCCATGTTTCCATGGTAACAATCAGTGACACCAAATGACAAAGAAAAGAAGAAAACATGGCTCCTAATCTGTGGCTTGCTAACAATGTTGTGGAGTGAGTAATGAGAAGCTAGAGATTTTAGGGAGCACAGGAACCTGTTGGAGATGAACAACAGAGAGGACACAGACAGTTTCTTCTGTCTGACCTGACTGAAGAGTTTGCAGAAGGTCCCACCACATGAAGAAGCCACAGCAGCTCGGCTCTGCACTGCACTGACATTTCATGCATACACGTCATGTTACACTCCTGAATTTTCTCAGTAAACTGTTGAATTCTTCCAGATTTTCAGTGGTAGTGAAGAGAGCAGTGCTGTAGGATGTGGTCCCTGGTTCAGTCATGTTCTTTACTTTAGATTTCATAGCAAATTAGTCCTTAAGACAGATAGCTTTGTGTGACAGGTTCATTGGAACATCTATTTGAACTGTTAAAGTGTATCCAAGTGTACCTGGTACCAGCTCCCTGTGGGATTCTCTGAAATCTGAGACAGTTTGAGGCTAAAACATGTGACGCATGAAGTAATTTCATTTTCTTATAATGCTGCAAAGTGTAAGAGATGTGTAGGTGAGCACACATCTCTTACAACTCCATAAATGTTGTTATTCACTTTCATTTGATTTCTCTGTATTGAAAAGTATATGATGGATGACAAGACTCACTGCAGCCTGTGAAATGAGACCAAATAACTCACTCCTTTACAGCACTTTATTTATTTATTTCTCAGCATGAGTGTGTGTGTGTGTGTGTGTGTGTGTGTGTGTGTGTGTGTGTGTGTGTCCGTGCGCACGCACATCTGTGCAAGCTTGCATGCATAAGTGTGTGTGCTTGTACAGTATACACATTAGAGCCAGTTGAACACTGATTGAATCACACGGGAGCATGAACAGAGACAGAAGCACAACTAGCATCAAACCACGAGCACAACATCTAGAGTCTCTACAAAGACACACAACTCAGTGAGGTCTGGTGAAAAAAACATGATGGAGGGACTTCATCAGTTGTACAGTGTGACACTACTGGCAGCTGTATGGGATCATTTTGGGAAATACCATCAACAAACAGCAGAGGCTCAGGAGTCTGTTGATTGTGACATTTTGCTAAGATTAAATCATGACCAAGTTGTCCAAGTGTCAATCACAGAGAAAATAACTGACACGTGAAGAAAAAAATTATATGGATATATTACAGACTGAATGTGACATAAGAAACGTGATTGATACCTAAGCTCCACTGCAGATACACAAGTGTCATCGAAGTAAAAACAGAAATAGCAAAATTATAGGAAAGATTTAGATACATACACCCAGATTTTAATAATGTACCATTTTTGTATATAAGTCATAAATTATACACAGACTCTCACAAAGATACTGTTTAGCCCCTGGACAAACCCACTTCCACCCTCAGGAGTCCCACCCCCACCCTTCCTTTTCAGTTCATCATGGTGCACTTTGAAGGACATGCAAGACGAGGCCCACGTCAGGGGAGGACGCTCGCTCTACGACTTCACATCCTGCTTCTTTTTCTGGAACTTCCTAAACTGCGACTGGATGGCGACAGCAGCCTTCTCCGTCTCAGGGTCGGCCATGTCGATATCGAAGTCCTGCGGGAGGTTGTCCTTCTTTTCATCTGCAGGTGAGAGGGAGAGTGGTGAGTGAAACGTCTTGTTCAAACCATTTTATTTATGAGCACAACATTTTAAACTGTAACACTCAAGCTACAATTTCCATTGTGTTGGGCCACTATTTTAGTCCAGACTGGAGTATCTCAAGACAAACTGCACGGATTGAAGATCCTTAAATGTAAAAATACCAAATACCTGCAAAACTAGTAACATTCCCATCATCCTCAGCTGTTTCTAGTGCTATGTATCAGATATTGGCATGCTAACATATAAACGTAAGATTGAGAACAAAGCATCAGTATACCTGCTAAACAATAGCAGCAAAGTTAGTATTGTCATGTTAGCATGCTGATGCACCATTGTGTCTGTTGCTCTGTTCACATTATACTATAGACTGTCTGTAAAAGTGGGCGTAGACTCTGAGAGCCTTAAATCTTCATTCAATCTAACGACAAATATGGTTTCCTCTGGTTTCAAAAAACCAAGATGGCCGACAGACAAATTACAAACTGGAGGCTTTAAAACAGCAGCTCACAAACCAATGGATGACGTCACAGTGGGCTGACGCTTTGCATTATACAGAAGGTAGAGATGGAAACGTATCCATGTTTATGACTCGTGGGTATTTGCACCATCAAGATGGTTGTACGACGTCAGGGGCGGGTTAAAATACTGACAATTGACAAAAGAACAGCAGATCTTTTAAGCAGATGGTTTGATAACATTCAGCAATGGTCTTGGTCTGATTTTAAGTTTCCATATTTGTTTTGTTTTCAGGTACTTCACTATTGGTAACTGCCATGTTGGACATATCAGTGTTTTCAAGCATGACAAGGTAACTGCTCTCTACACTGTCAATCCAGACTTCCTGTACAGTAACATGAAAATTATGAACATACCTGACACAATATATCACATGACACAGGTCTGACTGGAGATTTTTGTCAGTTTGACACAATATTTTCAAATGATAAAATAATTTGTGTTTTAATAACATAAAATTCTGTTGTATTAAGTGAGAATATCTTATATATACAACACAAAGTTATAACCTTTTTAAATCTATATATTGATATATAATTTATATGTAAGATATTTTTTCACTAAAAACACAACAATGTGACTAAACTTAATTATTTAAAGTTTTACAGTGAACATAGCATTAAGTTATTAATTTTTCAACCATCAATCAACCAGGATTTTTTAGTGCAATTAATGACAACTTTTAGAAGCTGGTGACACATTTGTAATTATACATTTACCCATGTATATTATGTTGTTTAAAACAATTTATTTTCTATTACAAAATGTTTCATGTTGTTTGCATTAGGCATAAAATATTGAGGTTTAAAGGGCAATTAAACCAGTGTTTAAACATCCACATGTTGTCATGCTATAAGTAACATTAGTAATCTTACACATACTTATATTCACTTATTCACATTATACTTACATATTCAATAGTTTATACTATATTTACATATATAACTATATTTATTTTCTACTGACGTTATGAATCAAAAACTCTCCAGCAGTGTTGATATTTTTATGACATTTCATTACTAATAACATTTCATTAATGGTTCGATATCACAAAAACATTATCATACACATCACCATGTAAACACAGTGAGTAAACAGCGAGAAAACAGTGAGTACAGTGGCGTTGGAGCTGGCTCTCACACACACAGAAAGCAGATGAAGGGTGAAACTGAAATGAGTAAAAGGTTCAGTTTAATGAGATGTGGCTTCAGTTCTCAGTGAAAAGGAGATGCAATGAGATGCATTGCTACTCACTGACTCACTAATACCAAAGGTGTATTCAAGCAGCAGAGTCATCATGCAGTGACACAGTGCAGGATTGTGCCGACCTGCAGTGCAAAGTGTGCGCTCCAGCAAAAACAGTGATTTTTCCAAACCTACTTACGTTTTGCTGGAACCTTGGGTTGACCTTGAAGCCCTTGAATGACACATGTGACAATGAGAACAAATTCTTATTTAATGATCGCAGCAGCCACACAAACCTCTCTGTCTATCCTTCCCACACACACACACACGCACCGTCTTCCTCTACAGTCACACCTGCTCCACAGGGTCGATGCCCTCTACACCACAGAGGCCACAGGACTTTATGAACATCACACTTCCAGTCATACGTTGTGTTGAGGTATGAATGGATCACATGTGAATGGGAATATTTCCATAAGAGGTTTGTGAAAGGTCATGTTTAAATTGGTTCCTGTGAGATTTAAGTCAGAGTGAGAGAGTCAGGACAATGATTGAGGAAGGCTCAGTCTGAAATACTGAGCAACACAACCACAAAAACTTAACCTGAGCAGCCAACCAGTGACTGTACAGACACATTTTACACATGTTTGACTCAGTGTAAACAAAATGACACATTTACTTCCTCCAACAGAGGTTGTGTGTATGCAGAAATAAGGATGTACCAACTTTGTATTTAAGTCAGACTTTTTTTCATTTAAATATATTTTAAATCACTAAGTGTTACGGAGGACGGTCATATTGTTGGTTGGTAACAGGAAGCGATTAAAGAAAAGCGTGTAACGGTATTGATATTATAATGAATTCTGTTATAATGAAGGTTACTTATTGTATTTTAAAGTTGTCATTATATACTTACAAATAAATTAGTTGATGAAATGATACTTGTGTGTGTTTAACACACAGTGGCTTAAATTACTTGTATTTTAGTTCTGGGACAAATCGTTGTTCCATGTAATAAAACAGTGTCTACTCACAGCCTGCTTGATTTCTAACTCCCTCCTCTGTGCACATGTGTTAACTCTTCCTTCGTATCTACCTGTAGGTGCATAGTAAATATTGCACCGTTACCCTGAGTTTACAAAATAATTACTGAATAATTTGAAGGCTGTAATCTAAAGTGTTCATTTTCTATTTTGAAACAACACATTAGTGAAGATCTAGGACACTTTTTATTTGAAAAGGGAAACTTGAGCTCATGTAGCTACTGGACAAACTGGAAAAGGCTCAGTGCCAAGATACAAAGAAAAAGGACAACAGCTCAGTGTGTCACTCACCGCTGATAAAGTGACCTCCTATGACAGGAAAGAGGTATTGGACTGAAACACTTGTGTTATTCATACATGTGGCTGTAACCAACAGTGACTGAGAGATAGTGTGAAGACATTTTTCAGATATTGTTGTATAACGTTTGATATTGACAGTAAAGTACACACATAGGATTATTTTGCTGTACTTTCTATAGAATGAGTAAAAGTTCAGTAAAAAGCCAAAATGGGAAGTGAAAAAATTAATGGACCTGAACAAAAGAGTGTGTATAGATGTCAAGTGAATGCAATTCACACCTCCATCAAATTCAATTAAGCTGCTGAAAATCCCTCCCAATCACTGCTGGGGTGTTTCCCTCCAGACTGAGCCTGAGCTGCAGCACAGAAATCCATTTCAGAGTGGGTCTTAACAGTGTTATCAGTAGCCCCAGAGAGAGAGGGGAGGTGACACATGGTCTCCAGGTACACAGGAGCTGCTTTTTGTGTCCAATGAGACTGTGGAGCAGTGAATGGTCATCCGATTAACCTGCTGCAGCCACTGTGTGAGGAGAAGGTTGACTAAAGGGAGAAGAGATTACACTGAATGATTCCTCTGTGAATTGTATCATACACTGCCATGAAACCTTATTCAGTAAATGTGCAGACTGAAGAACAGATTTATAGTGTCTGCCTGGAGTAGCACAACACAAGCTCAACCTCATACATGTATATCTGTGAGAAAATACCAGGTTTTCTCAAAGCTGTGTTAGCTCTGTTAGTTCCAGAGAGGAAGATGACTCACATCCTTCTGACCTGAGTTGAAGACAAAGAGGTTCACTGGTCTGAGGTTCATTAGAAACACACCTTTGTTTGTTTTTATTCTAATTTCAGCAGGATGACAGTTGTGCACTTAATGCCATTTTTGAATTTCAATGGATCCTGCCGAGTACTGTCAGCTCAGTTTTGCTGTTTATAACTCAAGGGATTTGAATTACATTATTATGCCAACAATACTATGGCCTAGTTTGAAAAGTAGGTCCTCTGTAAATTGCTACCATGGATTTCTTTACACAGATTTTTTACTATCACCATATGAAGGGAGTAGTAAGAAATACAATACATTTTTAAAGCTAATCATTTTATTCTGTTCTACAACAGATTTACATGCATCAGTGTTCCAAAAGGATGTTATTTTGTGGCACAGTTGTGTATTTTTTGTGTTGTAAATGTTTGCAGCACATGCGTTATCAAATTGATGAGGTTGGTTTTTAATATTTATCTGTGTTTTAGGTAGAAAATACCTTGGCCAGCAGACAGTTTGCTGTTTCCAGTAGCTGCTCCAGATGCTTGTCTCTGTAAAGACAGAAAAAAAATATGATCATTATGTTTCTGAAGATGGAGGAAGAAAAACCACATGTAAAAAGTGGAGCCCAAACCTTCCTTATTTAAGAATTTGTTTTTGTTTACTCCTCAAAATGTTCAATCTGTTGTCATTTAAAGTTACTGTCATCACAGAACAAGTTTCATCAAGTCTCCAAGCATCATGGGAAGTCATGCACACACAGTGAACATGCTACAGGAATGTCTCTGCTCTGTGTGAGGGGAGTCAGGAGGACTGACACTGATCTATAATCCATGTTTCTGCAGCAGAGACACGCTCTCTCTGCTCTAACAGCTCCAGACTGTTCTCCCCTGACAGGCTGCTGCTGCTCTGCAACATCAGCAGCTGCACCCAGAACAAGACGCTGCACACCCCACCACATCACTCACATTATAAATGTGTTTGCTTTGAGAAAGATCACTTTGCATCATGGAGCTTAAGTGTATAGATGATGTTTTCAGACTCAATGTGTTTCCAGTGTGAGGGTGGGATTTGATTTAGAGCACATTGTATTTCACAGCAGGGGCCATCTCTCCATCATAACTCAGATTTAATTATTAATCCCACTGATTTTCAAGCACCTTTTGATGTGTATGAGTCAGGCAGGAATGAAGCAAAAATAAAAGTAGCAGAAGAAACCTCCTGTGTCCCATGATGTGCCGTCGTGAGCTTGTTCGACCATCTGTTTTTCTGTTTACACGCAGAACCAAAGTGAGTGAATGCCACTGGGATTCACAGCTCCACGTTGACTCTCAATCTGCTTGATTGTGCTCTGGTGTTTGTCGGGGCAGCAGCGGTGCCACACATGACGGTGCCATACATCACACCTCCACCCACCAGCTCACAAGTGCGCAGTTGGTGGCAGGCAGAGCGGGATGGACAGTAATGTCTGAGTGATTGTCTCAGTGCAGTTGGAAGATGCAATGCAATATTGAGAAATCAAGACAAATGCACTAAGCTGAAATCAACAAGCAGCAGCCGGTCAGAACTGTCTGATGCTGGTTTCTGTCATTTGACTCCTTTTTCCTTCTTTCACTTGTTCTCTTCTTCTCCATCCTTTTTGCCTCCTTTTTGCTCCAACCAGCTCTTACACGCTCAAAGGTTTTTAACACAACCACAGATATGAAAGACTTATTCTTCTCCCATATTAGCTCTTATTTCAGCAATGAAATATTTTGCGGGACTCATGAGGGACTAATAAATATCTCCCTGATCACACAAAGAGGAGGAGTGGGTGCTATTTGTGTTGTGATAAAAGTATCATGAGTAAGATTATTTTTGTCTCCAGCTGTGACAGTCTAGAGATGGAGCTTGTGGTTTGTATTTATCTTTAGTAGAAGAGATATGAACCAAATATTGCTTGTTGGTGCAGTAAAATAAAGTAAATATGTGCAAATTTAATCAGATGTTAGAGAGGTCAGAGGTCACACGCAGTACAGCAGCTAGCAGAGGATCAGTGTGTTAGTCATGGACAGTTTTGAATGTGTGTATAATACCATTAAATAGTGATTTAAAGTCAGTCTTATGGAACATCTTACAGATATGATGATGAAAAAGAAATGAACAATAATTTCACATCATTCTAATAGAAAATCTTCTTCCCTCCCTCCACACTTTCTACTCCAGTGGAGGTTTCATCTCACTAATTTCAGCACATTATTTTTTTATTGTGCCTAATAAACATGGAAGGAAACAGAGAGGAGAAAAGAGCATTTACATAAAAATCCACTTGAGGATTTTCAGAAGCAGTGAATGAATTTCAAATCAGATGTTGGTGATAGCTCTTTGCTCAAACTTGGCACTGATTCCCATCACTTGCTCACATCGAGCAGCTGAGGAGGTATTTTCACTCTGTTTGCCAGCAGCGTCATTAGAAGCAGAGGCAGTTGAGCAGGTGGAGTTGTGCTGTATAAATACACTGTAGGATTTCAGAGATTTCCTCATATTGAGCAGTGCACAGCCTCTTCGATGATTTTAATGCACGTCTTTATATGACCAGGAGCTTATGGTGGCTAACATTAGCTAATGCTAGGAAACATGTCAACACTGACAGGGCAGTGTTCAGCAAAGTTACACATAGCCTTGTCCTGCTTCAAGCACTTGGTCCTTGGTTCTCGACACATTATTGGCTACACTACTTATTTCTGCATCGATATCTTTTTATTTTATTTTATTATGTTATTAGTTGATGTAATTTTATTCTAAAACAATAACTTCTTTCATTTAATAGTCTTGTTACGGTGTTCCCATGTCAGTCATCCTTTGGATTAAAGACAATGATTCCTGATTTAAATACAAAATCTACATCAGATATCTTTCATTAAGGTCTTTTTATTTTGTGTTTTTTAGTTATTCATTGTTTTAGTGTTCAGTATGTGTACAAATGACACAACACTGAGTCTTGTTAGTAGCTTTAGTAGCAGTGACGCTCCTCTCATTAGTGACTGATAGATCAGCTCAGATGTGATTATTTGCTCACAAAGCACATAAATATTCATGAAGTGATAGCCGGGTCAGCGGCACAGTTTGAGGTGATGTGTTTACTTACTGATGTACATCGTGATGTCACAGCCAATGGTGAAAATGTGAACAAACTACATGTTCAGAGGCTGCAGATTAAACGGAACTGAGCAAAATGATCAGTAAAGTAATTTGTTCTTTTCTTCTGATCTCAACAGCATAAACATTAAGACATCTCATTAAAATGTGAATTGAGATAACCAGCTAAACTAGACACTGGAAAGTGGCTGCACAACTGAGCAATAAAAACTGGTCTTAATTCATCATTATTTTAAGGTGGGTTATCAAGACATAACATGCACTGACATATGAAGGTGCACAGAGCACATACACTCTGCTTGTTACACACAAGCAGGGTGCACCACATTGTTTCCATCTCCAATGCTGTGATTTCCTCTGTTACTTCTTGGCAGAGCCATTCTCAGGGCATTGATTCACTCGGCCCCGTTTTGCCCCTCAGGGTGCAGAGCTGCTGGTCAGTCACAATTTATAATCAGCTGACCACAAATACAATCTAATTCTGTGTGAAACACCTCACCATTTTAATAACAATCTGCCAAGGTGTAAACATGCCTGGCTTTTAGAGCAAATAGGTGATGACCCTCTGATTGGTTTAATGCATGTTACATCTAAAACACTCCCAGGATTAATAAAGAGGCTAAGTGCAACCATTTAGAATCATGTGGCTGATACAGTGATGCTTTTTTTTACCATTAAAATAACAAGAGTGAACTGGACACTCCCTCAATACACTTCTGCCATACGCTTTAGACCCATTTGCCTTACACTGATGCAGACTGATGTACACAATGTCTGAACTTCTCTCACTCTGTGGCCATCCACTTTTTATTAACCCTCACACCTGTCAGCGGTGACCTTGACTTCAACCCATCTCTGTCTCATCGTGTGAGACACAGAAGCTGGACAACAAGCTGCTATCTGCGAGGCTGCTATCATGAAGACTAACACTGGCAAAGGAGCAGGTGTCACACAAGCTTTTTTTGCTACGTATAATTAGAACAGACAGTTTTAGAAATACCTCAATTAGAAAAACTTTGGGAAAAGGCTTCACAAAAGATTTGAGGAACCAGGAAAAAAAAAACAACAGTTTGAGGAAAGCAGCTGAAGAAAAGTAAAGTGAAACTAAATTATTATGTAAACTCAGTCAGAAGAGTTTCAAGGTGTGATTTGAAAGATAGGCTAAGCCTCTCAGGCAGATCGCTCTGTTGAGAGCAGACAACTGGGGCTAAGACCTCCTCCTTCATCTGCCATTAAAACAATACATTTCATATTGTGACGACCCTCTCCACCCTGTGTACCTGTTACTTCCTCTTACTCCTTGCAGGTACCAGAGGTGGTTATGGCAATATTGTTGTCAGTGCTTGGGCTCATCAGCAAACCTGACACACAGGGCTGAGATGTGTTCATAATACGGTGCTGGAGCCCAGTTCTCTGCTCTCTCCTCCCTGGACACCCATTTGACTTTGGGTGGCTTTTGGTTTGTCATGTTGTTCTGTTGCTTCACTATTCAACATTGCACTCATACATTTACATTTACACTCGCTGACTTTACGGACTCCACATGCCACTGTTAGTTTAAGTTCCTCTCTTAGAATTGTGTTTTTTTGGCTTGATTGTGTGGGTGTCCCCCATGTCCTCTTGTCATGGGCGCATGGCCCAGTTTGTGACAATATACTGACAGAGACTCTGATGATTTCTTTGAATTGAATTGATGTCCTCAGGTTTCAAACAGTTACCTCTCACTGTCTGATGATATAGTGTCTACTTTGCAGAGTCAGCATTAATTAATATATCAAGCTTTGAATTCATGAGCAGGTCCAGTCTACAGTTTACAGCTCCTTTTACCGATTATACTCCTTGTAAACTCCAGACTGATGCACAAACACACAAACATCAGCTCCAAGGCAGCAGACACCCCTTCAGTCCTGCCAGACGAGACAGCTCCTCATTAAGAGGCTGGATGAGAGGAGCGCATGAGCCTCCCAGGCCTTTAGTGCCAATAACACAGTGAGCTGAAGTGAAGCTAATACAGAGCCGCTGGCTGCTGTTTGAGGGTGGCCTGTGTTCAGCTTGTGCAGAGATGCCGTGCTGTCACAGTCTCCTAGTCCCCACTCCCACTCCCATATGCTGAAACAGAAGGAGCTTGACAAATGGATGGCAGTAATGGTAATTACAATGCTAATGATGACATCCTTCTGTACTGTGTATGTGCCACATGGTTCTGTCTGCCATGGCTGGCTGACAATGTACAAAGCTTGATAAACACTTGAAAATATTTTGTTCAGCCTTGATCCTGGTTCAGACTCCAGTGTCACAGAGGAAGGTTTTTATAAAACATTTCAGTCTAACGCTCAGATATATAACAGAGCAATCAAAGAGCCAGTCCTCCAACCAGTCCTCCAACCCGATCCAACCAGTCCTCCAACAGGTCCTCCAACCAGTCCTCCAACCTGACCCAACCAGTCCTCCAACCAGTCCTCCAACCCGATCCAACCAGTCCTCTAACCAGTCCTCCAACCAGTCCTCCAACAGGTCCTCCAACCAGTCCTCCAACCTGACCCAACCTGTCCTCCAACCAGTCCTCCAACCTGACCTAACCAGTCCTCCAACCAGTCCTCCAACCTGATCCAACCAGTCCTCCAACCAGTCCTCCAACAGGTCCTCCAACCAGTCCTCCAACCTGACCCAACCTGTCCTCCAACCAGTCCTCCAATCTGTACAGTCCCTAGTACAACCAATAGGAATGTCTTGTATGACACTACTTTAGAGTTCAAAAATGACACATTCATAAACTTCAACTGTAAAAAGTGATTCAAGTGGCTGAAGGTGCTGTTTTGCTACGTTTGAAGCAGAGGTTAATGAGTCTATGCAGAGGTGAAACTGACAGCAGAAGCTGTGGAGAGGTTTTGGACTCAAATCAATTGAAACAGAGGAAATCTTTTTGTGTTTAGTTTCACTAAATTTAACTAGTTCATTTCATTACAAGATTATGTTTCTGATTCAGAACAGGAACTGTGATACGTGGACTGAGTGCATCCATACAAAAAAATTATAAACATTAGATTGGTTTATATGTCAGCAAAGGTTCAAATGAGTATTCACAGACAGAACTGGTGGAGTTTCTAAAGATCTCCATCACTGCTTCCTCATGTGTTTTTCTCTTTGAGTTTGTAAAACACAACACTGGCAAGTTGGTGTGGACATGCAAGGAATTGGTAAAATAAATAAATTACCTTCGCAGTGTGTGGGGGGTTATTTTTGATTCTTATGGCAGCTTGGGCTCCCCAGAGAGGCTCCATGCTGCACACAGGATCCATTAACAATTCAATGAGGAGACAGCAAAACTAGGTCACAGGCAACTCATCCAGCACCATTACAACTCCACAGCAGCGTCCCCAGCACAGACTGGAAACAGGGATGACAGCATGGAGGAGTGACACCGCTGAGGGGTGAACAAGGAGTGTAATGCCACACTGATGGTGGACCATACAGTACGCTGTGGTTAAACCACTTCTCCGATAAAATCACCTTTTAAAAGCAGCTTTTTAGTGTGTTTCTTTGATGATGTAACATACTGTTGAGGACACTGAGATATTTTCAGGGCAGATTCAACCAAGTTTAAAATAGATCTTTTTGTCAATAATTGATCTAAACATTTGTTCAAACAAGACTGTTTTAAGACTGACTTTAAACCAGGGAGGGTGGGGGCTGACAAAGTGTTGAAATCACCTGCATGTGTCCGTGAACATTGTCGTGAGAAGAGATAAAACAGCTGCTGCACAATAACTCTATAGAGCTGTAAAATCAGTTGAGAAGTAAGTAAACTCACTGTACTCTTCTGATGATCCCTTGGTTTGAAATGTCCTCTCTAAGTGCAGACATGTACGTGAACTTACATATAACAGTTGTATACTACTAACCCTGTATGGATGTGATTGGTATCGTTGTATTGCTCAGGTTAAACACTTTGTAAAACATGGACAGAAACAAGTTTTATCTAACTTATTAGTCTGTGATTAAAAAAAAAAAAAAAAAGAATAAATAACAGTTTAAAACAAATTTAAGCTGCTACCACAATTTAGTAAAATAAGACATTTAAATGTTTGAACAGAACAATAACAGTATAAAACAGCAATTCAAGAGCACCTTTAGCGACTAGGAATAAAAAGTGTGTTAGTGTCTTTGTGGAGTTTATCCCATCATTGGAAAATGGTTTCCAGTGTTTGTACTTTGTTCTGTTTCCTCTTATCATTGTTGAACTCATCTTGTTCTTTTGTGTCACGTGTCTTCAGATGATTTATAAGACTGATGGTGTTTGAATTGGCAACACTATAAAGCCTCCCCTCAAAATTACATCCTTGCACATTGTATATGTTGACTTTCCAGAGTAAAGTCTTGTCAAATTGCTGATGTTACACTCTTTAATCAATTCTCCAGTGGCTGCACTTCCTGCACATGTTATGTTTTTGAGTGGTGAAGAATCGATTTTGAGTAAATAGTGTAACGTTAGCATGAACACTATCTGTTAGCAAAATGTCAACAATTACAAATTACATGGTATCAAATTAGCTTTCCACAACAAAGACGATAATCCTTTCATCTACTTCTTCCATCAGTAATTTGGAAAATTATGACAACATGAGAGTAGGAAATCTGGCTGACTATTCTGTCTAATACTGACATGTTTACTAATTAAAGTGAGTCAATTATTCTCCAGTCTTCAGTTTCATTGGAGGATGGTTGGTTATGTGATCCTCATCATACTTTCTATGGATGTTTGTGCTTTAGCAGCCAGATATAAGTTTGATGGGAGGTGTTGTTTAGCTGCTCAGTGGTCTACTTTGACCCAAAATGTATTTATTTAATGAGATATTAACAGACTGGACTAATTTGCATGATCTCTTCACATTATCTCACTGACCTGTGGTGTTGGTTTTATTGGTCCAGGTACTGAGGTGTCAATGTATGAGTGCATAGATCTTAAAATGGAAAACAAATGTTTCTTCCATAAAGCCAGTTGCCATAAAACACACGCTCTTCTTTTAACCATGATTGGTCCTCAACCTTAAGGGATTATCACATCACAATGAAGTTCCCCTGATTTTACCAAAGTAGCCACTTTAAACATATTCAGCATTTTCAAAACATGATCCTTCCCTGAACCTGCAGCCAAACCTTAACCACAGTGTTGTCCCATCAAAAACAGATTTATTTTCCCACATAGTTTGTACTGAATTTTGATAAATTATATTGTCCTGCTCATACAGTCCTGTGAAGGAGCAATTTACATACGTCAAAGAAATAGTCCCTATGAATACTGTACCAGTTAGGTCATATATATATATATATAAACCAAAACCATTTACAGTCACCACAAAATGAGATTTGTTATTGTTTTGTCAATTTTAGTGAAATGGCCCTTTAAATTTCAACAGCTCTGCTGTACCCAGTGGCAGCTGATTGTTAAACAGCATCATTACAGTATTAGGAAGGTAGAGTTTTCCTTGCAGCTGGACTTATTCAACTAAAGCTAATGGCAAAGCAGCAGTTTTCTACCAGACATGAGCATACATTAGGCAGAGTGGGTCACTGAGCAGCATAAATTAAACTGAGCAGAATAGGATAGAAAGCAATTGTAAACACATTGAAAGAATAATTAAAAAGGGAAATAAGCAGCATTTTCACTGCTCTGTTGACTATCAGCAGAACTGGGATAGGGATCAGATCCAACTCATGTTCTGTGGCTCCACAGATAGTGTTTTTATCTGCTCACAGACCAAGGACGGTGCTCTGACTGAGGGCTGCGGTAAACCATCTGAGCCAGTGAAAGCTTTGTATCTCTGTCAAAAACAATTAATGATGGGGTGGTATTTTTCTTCAGATCCTCTGCCTCGTGTGTTGTTTCTGTTGGATCTCTGCTTTAATTAGCTGCTTCACTGCACCCCAGCACGAGGAGACAGTTTTTACTCTTACTACTGGTAACATTTACTCAATACAGTCGATTTTAAAACCCTGTTTTTGTATTTATCGTTTTAATCCTCACTGCAAACTAGAGGAATATGAAAGTGAATCATTTACAGTGGATGATGTAGTGTATGGCTTTATCACTTGAGAGGTAAATGAAGCGATTCCTCTTGTGTTCCCTGTGTAATATTTCAGACTGAAATCAGGTGGCAATCTCTAGTGTGTAATGAAACAGCCTTCCTTCTGTGAGATCATACACAATTCCTGAGAAATAATGTGTGACATTTAAAGTCCCTTGCACTAAACCTATCTGTGAGGTCCTATGCAAAAGCTGATAATGCTACTATAGCACTGATCCTGTCTTGACAGTTTAAACGTAATCTGCTCTATTTCTCTTGTGTTGACCATTCACATCCCACTCCTCACTCACTGATGTCTGTCATCTTGTCTCTGCAAAGCCCGGCAGAAGCCCAGATTACCCCAGAGGCAGGGTTACAGAGAGTGGAGGCACTGCTGAAGCCTGCTGACAGTTTAGATGGATTACAGATTATTTCAATGTAATCTGTGTTCATTGTTTAAAGCGGGATTAGGGTCAGACAACATGCCTCGCAACAAATCACTGGAGAGTCACAGATTAAAATGTTTTTATATTTCAGGTCAATAAGAAAGAAAAATAAATCAACATGTTTCAAATGGTCTGTGAACATTTCCTCCAGAGTAGCAGTTGTAGTTTTTTTTAATCACCACTTTAGTTTGTAGCTCAATCACTTTATCAGTGTTTAGTCAGCAAAAGGGAGTTTTAAGGAAAATCCCTCCCCGACCACTTTTCTCCATCTTAGCTTGCTGTCCTTTTTACATTGATCAGCAACTTTTAACGCTCTTATCTCATTAATTTAATAAAAAGGAGTCCGGTCCACTTTGGATGATGAAACAAATGGCTTTGCCAAGTAGCCCCCATAGCCCCCACTCTCACTGTAATTAAAGTACAGGCTAGGTGAACACAGCAAGAGACCACTTCAGTGTTAATGCATTGATTGAAGGACAGGTCGGTCCTTCAATAATTTTCAAGCAGATTTTATTCTAGTGACTAAGGAATTGCCACTTAATTATTCACACACTGCCCTCCCACCAACATACAGACAGCAATTTATCATCATGT
Source organism: Rachycentron canadum (assembly GCA_038496675.1). Taxonomy (NCBI): domain Eukaryota; kingdom Metazoa; phylum Chordata; class Actinopteri; order Carangiformes; family Rachycentridae; genus Rachycentron; species Rachycentron canadum. The sequence goes on along the minus strand of CM076660.1, from coordinate 20,279,949 downwards.
AAATGATTTTATATCCTGGAGGCCAGTCAAATCCCACAAAATCTAATGTCAAGCAGCACTTAAGCACGCTGTGCTGCAATTAACCAGCAGCAGAATTACAGAGATATTACAAGAAATTCATATTTCCACTTCTGTCACTCTGAGTGTTATTTGCATCAGCTTTTAGCAGCTGGAGTCCGTCCACTAAAAGCCTTCATGTGCTGCAGAATCTGACACCTATTACTCCTCAGTCCTTTATGCTGATGGGATAGAAAATTCTACAGTGTCAGATGTCTGGAAATTAGGGGATAATTTCATTTTATTACAACCATCTTATTTTTGTCATTTTGGACATCTTTCTGTCGTTGGTGACTACATGTCACAACACTGAGCATCGCCAACGGCTGGCATCTGGAAGGAAATGTGGGAATTTGCTACTATGAAGTCAGGCAGAGAAGGAAACATCTGTCACAGTCTACTGATCAACTTTCTGGCTCAACTTTGACCTGCAGTTTTTACTGTAGTTCACAGTTCCCTGTGTAATGAAGATTTATAGTGACATTTCCAACTCCCTCCCTTTTAGTTTCACTACCAAATAGACTGGTTGAGATAATCTGGTTTAACTGTTGACTTGTTTACAACCTGCCTGATGGCTCATGTTTGCTGCTGTGTCTCTCTGCTGTAGTGATGTTCATCTCAGATCTTAGAAACAATACTTATGTTATGAATGAGATACTCCAAGTGATGGCCAAGCCTACGATAAGATCCAAGTGGTGCCAACCCACATAATGTTAATTTTATTGAGATAAGATTAAGATGAGACTTTTTAAATATACACATCCATATAAAGACTTATCCTAAATTAATATTTGCTATTGCAGCTCTGGGTTCATGTAAACTCGCTGCTGAACTCTTGAATCAGTCAGAAGATAGACTTTAAAAGTAGTATAAAAGTAGTCTTCAGTCTAAATAAGAGGCTGAAGTCCTGCTGGTGCCTCCTGGAGGCTGCAGTGCTGCTGTTCATGCTCCATGTGACCACAGTGATTTGAGCACGAGTGACCGACAGTGACGTCCTCACAGCCCAGCTCTCACTGATGGTGGAGACAGGACAGAGCTAAGACGCTGATCCAACTGAATTCAGAAATCACTGACTGAATATTTGGCAGGATGTGATTCCAGGTGATTGAGTCAGAGATTATTGTTTTTCCTCCATCTATCTGCCTGCTTGTAGCAGCGTACTGTACAAACTGTACCTCCCAACACCCTCACATGATGAGCACCAGGCTGCTGTGTAGGTGCATCTCCTGGTGAGAAGCTATACTAGCAATGGGGCACAGAAGGAATCATTATCTTTGCTGAAAATGTGAAAGGTGGAACAGATGTATCTTGTCAAGTGCGTACAGTTGACTGAAGCCCCTCCACTGAGTGCCATCTAATTAAAATTTTGTTGAACAACCTGAGGCTTAAACAGAGGAGGGATAAGTCTCCAGATCATCATGGAATCCAAACAACAAAACAGCAGCCACTAATGAGTTACACTCAAATCTTCACATCAGAGGAAAAAAAGATGTTTTTTAATATGTCAAAGTCAAAAGAACACAAAACCTCAAACTGAAGCCTCCACTAATGGATTATATGCTTTGGATTGTTTGGGCATAACACAAGATGTCAGAGAGAGTTTTATAGTACATACAGTACAGACAGGAGCAAACAGAATAGATGGATTTTCAGAAATGTCTCCACAAGCAGGTGATTTAAGATTATTCTAAATAAGTTGCATAAACCACTAAAATTCAGTCTGCATGAGTCTGAAAATGTTGTTATTGAAATTTCAAAGCTCATGGTTGGCTGGTAAAGCAGCCTGGAAAAGCTGAACTGTTCATTACTATGGTGACAGGCCCCACATCTAAGATACACTCACCACAGGAGCCTGAAACTGCCTGATGATGGACACGAGCCGGGATGAATCAGATACAGCAGAGACTACGTTATGGCCTCGTTTCTTCACATTAATCACAGCCGCATGATTATATTTTATATTATTATATTATTATGCCTGAACTTGCCTGTCATGATATTATCAATTTTCAATGGAGAAATCAGACTGTATCAGTGTGGTAATTAAGCCAGATTTCCATCTTTTCTGTAGAAAATGTTTGGGGCTGCACTGGGCTGCCAATTATCCTGATGAGCTTTAACACTGTGTGTGAGTCTGAAAGTAATGAAGGTGAGGAAGAGTGGTGGAGAAGGATTGATTTTTATTTAATTATTCATTCAAAGCAACAACCTCTTGTCTTGGCTTCAGCTCTTCATAGGTTCATGACTCTATCACTGACATGAGATGCAAGTGAATTTTCTGAGTTCTCTTGTGAGTAATGTCTTATTTATGAGAATCGAGCTTCACCGTATAAGAAGAACGCAAAAGAAGAAAGTCAGCATCATGTGTGACACTGTACAAAAAGACATCGCATGTCTGCCATAAAAGATTCATAATGCCAGAAGAGGCAGCGGGTGATCGTGGCAGTTTGGATGTTGCGTGATCAAGAGGCGGTTTCTTTCATCCTCAAACGATTATCACAGCAATTTTTCTTGTGTCATATTTTTGAAGAACATCTCCGACAACAGTGGACAACATGCTGCAGCTGTGGAGAGATGTGTAGGTGTAGCATCCAGGACTGGACACCATCCAGCACAGGCAGCTCCACATGTAGAGCAGGACACATTACAGCAGAGTTACAGTGTAGACTATATGCTTTTAGCCAGTCTGGTTCCTCGTGGTGGATTCACTCATGATGAGGTCTTCTTGGAGCCTGTGCTCCCTTGGGGGACACTGCTTTATTTCTATGGGGTAGCAGCAAGCCTTGAATAATTCAGTGAATATAGGATGTGCTCTTTGCCAGTGAATCGTCTTTCAGAGACAGTTCTTGTCGGGGTCCTTCCTAATCTCCACTCTGACATTATCAAGAGACTCATCACCTCAGTCTAGTCCGCGGAGCAGTTTTAAAGGTTCAGCCTCATCAAGTGATGCACAGACCTACTGTGGAGGTCAATACTGCCTGTGCCTCACCCAGCACGTGTTCATGCTGGAGTGAGCTCTAGTTAGAAATGTCAAAGTTAAGACGTGTGGACATATTTACCAGCAAAGATGCGTTCAAGCCCATATAGTCCCACAGGTTCTCTCATCCCATCAGTGACATTTTGGGAGTTTTAACAATTTGTTTCGATCTGATGACGAATTTCCGGTCAATTTAAGATTTTGAGGCCTAACTATTAATATTATTATTATTATTATTATTGTTGTTGTTGTTGTTGTTGTTGTCGTCATTATCAGCACACTGTGTGTAATCTTAAATGCCTTAAATTGAGTGAAACGCAGATCCTCTCACACTTTGGTCAGACATTACAACATTCATTTATGTGCATTCATACATTTATATACAAGCATGAAAAACTAACCCAGTTGAATGCGTCTTGTCGCACAAAGCGCGGACTAAACTGATATTGCACCGATGCGTCGCCAGATGTTTCCAGCTGCTGCCGCTGTGAACCTCTGGCTTAGAGCAGAAAAGGCTCCTGCAGCCCAAAGAAGCACCTTACCTCACTCATGGCTGCGCTGCGCGTCTCAGTGTGGGTCCCCGGTGTCGGTGGTGCGCTCCGGTCAGCTGCCTGAGGGTGCGCTCCTCTCCAAGACGCTGCGCTCACGCACGGGCTGCTTTTATAGCGCGGACAGCCCCGTCTCCCCTGCACATTTCTATCAAACCAATGGGCGCCGGGCTCCTCACTCACACGCGCCTTTTTTACTCCCAATAATCCGCCTCGTGTCTGGCGCGCGCCCTGTCTCTGTTTATTGTGGTGATGAAACTGTTAGCAGAATAAAGAAGCACATCCTTCCTTTGAATTTATCTGAACACGTTGACCACACGGTGTGAAGTATTCTGAGCTCAAACTGAACATCTGTGGAGCTCCATCTTTGGACAGAAGTCCTCTCACAGTGGTCCAGCTCTTCCACATTGTGCTGTTGATTTGATGAATCAGTCTTAAGACACTACACACATTAGACTAATAACTAACTAACTAACTAATTCCCATCAGCTGCATGGATATGCATCAGCTTACAAATAAACGTAGTGGAGTAAAAGGTGCAATACTTCCCCTTGAAAAGCAGAGAAATTAGAAAGACATAGTTTTAATACACCACTGATCACAGAAAGTGTCTGTAGTGAGTCGGGCCAAAAGCTCTCAGTTCTGACTGTCGCCGTTTGTGAGTGATGGACACCACTGAAGCGTCTTCAGAGGTCTGTGATCCCTCTGTAGAAGATACAGGGCTCCGGCTGAAACTGACTGTTGCCATGGTGCTTGAGGTGTTGTGGCTTTATAGCTGTTGCTATAACTCACATGACATTCAGGCAGGTGTTTGTCAGAAGGCTCGTGAGCACATCAGCAGGATTACACCATCCCAGCATGGAGCCTTTTCCTCACAGTGTCTCTGGTGGTGATGATGAAGCCTGGTGTGCGCAGTGTGACGCTCTGCTGCAGCAGGAGCCTGGAAAACTCTCAGGGGCCGAAGGGAAATTAACACTGCAGAGAACTGCGACTTTAGAGCACATTCATTTTCCAGTGTGACCATGACCCCAAACACAGAAGTTTCAAAGCCTTTGTTGCCTTTGTAACAGTTTTACAAAGAAGAATTTGTAAAATCGTGGTGTGATGGTGTATGGCACTGATTCAGACTGTACATACACTGGCTGTGAGGTGCCTCCAACTGCTCACCATTGACTTGAAGGGAATGAACAGGATACCTATGCAGTCATTTATTCATATTTCATATATGTTTTCACCTAATTTGGACACGTTTCAAGACACTGTGTTAGCCAGTAGAAAGACGGTTTCAGGACTCTCTGGCCTGAATTGAAAATGCTGAGCTGTTTCAGAATAAACCACATCGGCCATATGGATTGTAATTAAAGCATTCGTCACCCAGTGCAACTGTGTGGCTCTTTTATATGTTCCAGATATTTTTTCAGCCCACACTTCTATAGCACAGAGGGATATTATCCCACATCAACTAAGCAACATAAAAAGCACAGTGTCTTGTGCGTAACACTTCAAACAAAAACAAATGAAACTATCACCAGGACAGATCGCCCATGATGACCTCTCAATTTACACTTGTATTTTCCTTGGAAACAACATCTGTCAACACTGGATGAGAAGGAAAGTGTTGACAAATGGATGTGATAATGGTTTTAATCTGAGACAGTGAAGTCATTTGTCATTTGTGAGCATCACAACATTACAACAGAGCTTCTTGTCTGTGGCTGAGACTCTGGCTGCTCCTGCTCTGACTGACTGAACACAACAATCTGTTACTTCAGTTATAGTTGCAATACATATCCAATGCTGAGGGCACAAATCATTAATGTGAGGGCGTTTATGTGAGTTTAATGATTTGGTTTAGGTTAATAATATATTTGTTTATACAAAGTGTTCTAAAGCAGCAGCAGGGATTTTCTGCAGGTGTTTGCAGATGTGTATGCAGTTCAGCTCTCTTTAAATGCTTCATATCTTTCCACATGTGCACATGTGTGTGTGTGTTTTGTGAGCAGTCATTAATCAGCCTGAGTTTGACACACTCTAAATCAGTCACGTTTTAATCAGAGCACTCAGCTGCTCAGAGATCCAGCAGAGCCGGTTTCCCTAAGGAGCCTCGTTTTGGGCCTAATTGATCACCAGTCAGTCTATGAATTGATTTATTTGGATTGTTCATAGACACAGAATCTCATCAGCTGCTTAAATAAAAGCTTAACTCGTGAGCAGTGCAGGGAACGATGTGGCAGCTCATACCATTATTATAGAAGTGAATATATAAGTTATGTCCATTTATCATGTTGTTATGTTTTTCACATGATAGATGTTGTTACACAGCCCTTCAGATTATTCCTCCATTAGTTTTCAACAGAAGCAGTATTTTCTCTGATGACTCTTCATTCTTTAGTCAGTGTAAACTTTATTACGGTCTCAGTTTGCTGTGTGACTTTACAGTGGGGGCTACAGCACACAACAATGAGGAAGAAATGTAGGAAGTGCATTCAGAGCCTCCTGCACACTCAGCTCACACTGCTAAAAAAATAAGTGTATTATTTTTGTTGTAATTATTTGAACCCAGTGCTAGTAAAAAATACATATAAGGCTGATTCTTTTTTCCCCCGCATATTTTCTAGTAGAAGAGTGTTATTCTTTTTAAAGCTGCTTTTTGTTCAACACTTCAAAGAGGAGAAAGGCTCCAGAATTGACAGGACACCTTAGCATAAACAGCCATTTTGTAGTGTTTCCTTAAACAGGTTACATATTCTGCTGCACTGCAGACATGCGTATACTGAAAACATCACACAGGATTATACTGTTTATGTTTTCCTTAGTCCACTGTTGGTCTGCAGAGGGATAATGGAATTGTAGATTTCTTTCTGACTCAGACTTCATCAGTCTCACTTTGATATTTAAAGCAGCTATAATCCATATTTTTATTTTAACAATGTATCAAATGGCTGTGTGTGGTGATTATATCATCGCTGAACACACCGAGAATGATTATATCCTCATCCTTATGGAGTTATTTTGTGTATTTCAGCTCATTGTTTTGGTTTCCCCACATGTAACTTTACTGAGACCTTTGGTTAAAAGTTGTAAAAACCCACTGTATCAACCTGGCTCAAACAAAATAGAGCCCTAGCCCAGCACTGTCATGCACTTTAACAATACAAGGGCTCTGGTAAAACAGAGAGGAAGACACTGCTGTGACCAATCAAATACATCCAGAGCACAATCATAGTAACTTATTGTATAGTCTGCAGTATTTTCTATTGTTTACCTGAAATACCTGTGATAACAGATTTTATAAAACATTTATATGGTGGCACTGAAACTGGACTGGATGCTCCTCACATTGTCTTTGGTTTCAATGCCCAATAAGAACCACCAGATGTTTTTCAGTAGTGTTGGTGGAGATCAAACGCAGAGTGAATATTGGGGTCACATGCATTAAACTGCCACCCTGTATCTCTTTGGTCTTATGTACAGTTCCCTTGTGTCAACTTAAACCAAACCCATAGTTGGTCCATAGTCCATAAAGTTAACAATCAGTCAGTGTTTGCATCATGTGGTCACAAAATCAGTTACTGCAATTTTAAAGGTTTGTGTTTTGGGATTGTAAGGTTTGTGACTATTAATACTGTATAGCTTTGATATTAATAAGATTTATGTATCCTCTGTGCTGCATGGACTGACAATGTGAAATAAGGATGGAGATAGTCCAATCACTGATGCTCAGATATAATCGGTGTCGTTTCTAGGATGTCCTTTTGTACACTCTACAGTATATATATTGATAATCAAATTGAAATTGTTTTGAATTGAAAAAAATGAGATATGTGGGCAGTGACTCAGAGGCTGATATGTGCTGTTGCTAAAACGTGAGCTCACTTATGAGGGACACAAATATACATCTGAGCACACGTTGAGTCATTATTGCTGTTGGCAAGAATCAAACGTGATCACATGACTTCTTTACACTTCTCAGACATGTTTTCATTTCATTAAAAGATCTGAGGCAGATAAAAATACAAAATGTGTAATGATGTGAACCAGGGGGCACTGAGGGACCGATCTGTAATGAGTCAGGGCTGAGGCCTGTAGACTCCTGAGGTGCCATGTGAGACGTTGCAATTACAGTTATCTTCTTGACAGTAGATGACATCAAATACATTTTCAATATAAGCTCCTCTCTGGAATCAGGAAACAGCAGGCTTTATGGGAAATGTGGCTACCACTTATAGCATATTGGATTTTCACAGACATGTATCTACACAGAGTGCATAGTGTGTGAGTGAGAGTGAACCAGTACTTGGCAGTTGGTGAACATATTGGCATTTGAAGAGTTCAAAACTGCAAACTCTTTCTAAACTCCAAATCTACTCTGGCTCCAAGTCCTGAAGATGTATCGACAACCTGACAAAGTAAGCACTCAGCTGTGTTCTCCCTTTGCAAGCTAAGTTTCAGGGTTGTCCATTACTAGATTCATGGCAAATGCCCCCTCTTCTCTTTCCTTTTCCCTTTCTCCCTCAGTCTGACAGTCATCCAGCTTCATTCTGACTCTTGTAATATTACTAAGGCATTTATAGCTACCTCAAGACCTGCTATTTTTAGTGTCACTCCTCTGAAGAATCATCTTTCAAAGACGTTTTGATCAGTGCATCATGCTGTATGAGGTAAATCAGTTGGTAGCACCATGATGCATTAAATTTTATCTGATTAAACAGTTCTTCAATAGTTCGCTTTGATCACTGCTGACCTCAGTCAATCCTGGTTATGTAAGAAATAGAATAAATTCTGTATGAAGTGATACTGTAAATCCTTACACTGCCTAAGATACTAGAAGTATCTCTGTAGCAGCTTAAATGAGCTGAGCTTGATTTACGTGGTGCAATGACATTTCCTAGAAATCAGTGCAGCACGGTGAGACTATAAAATAAAATCTATGAAGGAGGAAAAGAAGATGTCCCAAAGACATAACTGAAAGCTGACTCACTGATTTTGAAAGTCATATTGTTGCTTTTAGAAAAAACACTGGTAGCAGCCAATATTTCACAAATGAAGCCTGCCTGCTCCACATACAACACTTTACTTTCCATTACGTGCGGTCAGCCTGTGGCTTATACCAGCGGGAGGCATGTGTGCCATCCCAGCTCCCTGCACAGAGCCAATTTGATGATTGAAGTCTGCTTTGGGAGATTAATTTGCTAGACATTCCTTATGTAATGGTAAAAGTGCTTAGGGAAGGGCCTTACAAGCCACACTATAGTATATGGCTTATCAATAGTAATTACCACAGCTCTATTCATTAATTTTATTGGTTCTATTCATTAACTATTTCAGCCACTGTCAGCCTACTGCTTAAGTAATTATCTATATTTTAACACTGTTACAAATGCTGTAAATTACATGCATTGCAGAAACTGGCCAACATATGCTACAGAGGAAAGTACATCAAACTGTATGGTCTCACAGTAGAGAAAATAAAATGTAAGACAGAGAGGATCTTCTTTTATATTTATGCTATTTATCCCATGTAAAAGAAGCTAAATGGAGAACATCACTGGCACTGATGTGATTTCCAATATGGAAACATAAACAGGGCAGCTAATCGGATTTCGTGTTGGGTTTCCCAGACTTGCACAGCAGCCTCACTTCCTGTCAGACACAGTCAAGGCAGACAGTTGTTTTCAGCAAAATAAGGTGCAGCTGTTGTTTAATGGATATAATTTCTTGTTGAGATAAAGCGGAGCAGTACATCACTGTCACATCTGACACTTGGGGCTGTGTTTGTAGTGCTGCCAAAAACTGTGTTTACTTTCTATTGGTATTTTTGTGAGTTTGATAAAAGAAAATCTAGTTTACACTGGTACAAACTGTACAAAAAGGAATATATGCCTCCTTGGCTTTTATATGTTAGCAAACTAACTGCCAGCTATAAATGATGTTACAAACTCACTGTGTATTATGTGACTAAATTTAGCTTCAAGCAGTGCAGGTGGTGACTGACAGACTCATGGTTTAGTGTAGATTTATGCACTCATTGTTGAGACCCGTATACAAACCCGTATAACTGACTCAACTCCACTGCTGCTGATCCCTCAACACAAGCCCGCTTAGGAGCTCTCCAAATTTGCTCTGTGACTTTGCCAGAGTCACAGTAGCCTCAGTGCTAGTTAGTCTGTTAGCGTGTGGATATTAATCTTGCTGCCTGTGGACTTTGGATTGACTCACTGTTTGCTTCCTAGTTACACAACTTTTCATGCCATACACACATTAGCATGTTACCCTTATCAACATTATCAAGTAATATGATGATCTTGTGTTTGGTGGCCAAAACCATCACTAATGCAATGCTATACTCAAAAACAAATCTCTATTCTGTATCAAAAAACATTTTAAAAGGCCATCAAGGTGATGGATTTTTGTTGGCTTGTTTATATAGTCACTTGTCTACATAAGTCTACTTTGTTCTTCTGCTAAATAACATTATTATGAAGGATCCTTTCAATGAATGCTGCAGGCTTCAAGTAAGCATGGGGTAGATGGATGGTCAGGAGGATGCTACTATCCACTGCAGGAACTTTCCCATGAACGCAGAAAGCTCATGAATCTGCTGAATGGTCAAACATAAGCCTCTAGGCTTCTCTCATCTAAAGCATTCACTCCAAACTTATAACCAGAGCCTCCAAACCTCATCTCAGATGTGCAGTGGCTATTTAAGAAAAGGTCACATTAAATCCAATCACAAATTAAATTAAACCACAAATTAGCTAAAGGTGATAATGAGGAACTCTGCCACAGCAGAGTGAACATCAGGTTATCATCTAATTGATCCATGCTGAGTGAAGCCACCGCTGGCTGGTATCTGATCCTAAAGATGAACCAGGGCAAGCTTGTGCCCTGCCTGTGTATCTTGGCCAACAAGTTCAGTTTAATTTGTTTCCTCGCCAAGTGCAGGTCATGTGAATTCAGCTGGCTCAGCAGCATGAAAACCACGCTAACTGCTCCGACTGAACCCCAGCTACAGAGTAGAGAACGAAGAATGTATTTCTATCATAGTTTTGGCTGCAATGTGATCTCATTTCCACAAAAAACGGATTAAGTCTAACCCTAAAAAAAAATATGTCTTAAGTGAAGCCCCTTCATAGGACTGCAAAACCATTTGTTCAGAATTAAATTATTTTGCAATACATAAGCAATACAAAATGCACTTTCAATGTGCTTCCTGAAGCATATGCTGATACAACTTAATACAAGCGAGGAGCATGAATGTTGGTGGCCTCCTCAAACATTTCCAGTTTCCATCCTCCACATATTACTTCAGCACATCAGTCTCAGGTTCAGGCTCCTCTCTCCAATCTTCAGAGTCGAAGTCTGTTAGGCTTCAGGGTGCTGTTCAAGTGTGTTGTTTGTGGTCTTTCTGTCCTTACACAATGGTGGCATGTCTGTGTGTCTTTAAACCTGAGTCTTTCAGATTGTTATAGACACGAATGTAGCCAATTCCTGCCTGGTCACTGTTCACAACATCATACAGCTACAAATCAAAAGCAAAGAAAAAAAAAAGTCACATTAATAATGTATCTGATGTTCTTCTCAAAATAGATATGCAGTTAAAACAGTAAACGCTCCCTGTTTTCGAAGTTTATATAACACATGAAATATGCAACTACTGTATATTGCTCAACTGGAAAAGAAATCTGCTTGGGATAACCAGGTTGTAACTGAGGCCTTGAATAACGTATTTGTTCATGAGCTTCCTCATTCATTACTTAATTCATTAGTTGAATGAATTATCCATATGCAGCATGGCTGATAAATGAATGTTCAGTAATTAGTATCTTCAGAGTTAAACATGATAAGATGATGATGATCAAGTGATTAATATAAATCACCACCTCTCGGGATTTCTAAAGACACATAGACACATTCATATTTTGATTTTGATTTAAGTGTGTTTGACAAAGCCAAGGTGAAGATGGTATTCCACTGTGTGTAAATCTCAAATCTATTTACTGAGGATTGTGTGAGGAGTGTGGTAGTATGATTTCAGTGTCAGCAATTGGTTCCCATTGTTGGTTGGTTAGTTCACATCTTTGAAACCATCGTGATTTTAAGGTTATTAATGTCTCAGGTCAGAATGTGTCCAACACTTTGATTTATGGCTAACACCTGCTGTACTGACACTTTGTGTTTGTGTTCACAGCTAACATAAACACAGTGAACAACACTTAAGCTGCGAAACATCAGCATTGTCATTCTCAACATCTCAGCACGTTGCAGCCTCACAGGGCTCCTAGCATCACTGTAGACTCTGCCTCATTGCTGCTGTATCACGATTTGACTAAATAGAAAATCCAAAATGATTCTAATTCTATATAAAGGGAATCAAATTCTGTCTTTCTTTTAACTCCAAAGCGCTCTGGAGTATTAATATTTAAATTGTTCTGCCTCTGACTTTTAACCTAATATCACTAAATATATTTGGTTGAACAAACATGTTTTCATGAATTTGTTAGAACTTGTTATTCCCACTTTCATCACCTAAAAGACTACATACACCACTGCATGCAAATGTGTTCTACTGCTTATCATTGTGTATTACTGAGCAACACTGCAACCCTACCTTGTAACTAACAGAGGCACTTACCTGGGAAAAGCCGCTGTCGGAGCGGTCACTGCGAGTGACACCTGTGAAAACACAATGGACAGACAAGAGGGAAGAGTTTGCGCTTTTGTCACAAGTGGACAATGGCTGGGTAAAGAACAGGACCATGCGGTCATTTTCATTTGGAGCTCGTATGTGTTTGTGTACTTGTACTTTCTTGACTTACTTGTTTGATCATCTGGCACATATCCTGTGTTCACTTGACCATTTATCTGTCCAGAGACACTACTTATCTGGCTCTCTGTCCTCACTTTCCTGCAACATATATATATACAAAAACAAAATTTTACTAAATGTAGAAACACAGAAACTGTATTTCAGGAGTGTTTACAAAATATTTATCATTTTGTGGCTTCTCACTTCATTTCATCTTGGTAGTTGGGTTCTGGAGGGGATTAGAAAATAACAAATTACTTAATAAATTAGCAAACACATATTTCAGGCTGTTATATAATGTAAACAAGACATTCATAACTGTTTGCTGAGGGCTATTAGTCAGTGATTTGATTTAAGTACTAATAACTAATGTCAGGATAAATTATATATTAAACTTAAAAAGCCATTACTGTAATAATTATTGAACAGCAACTGTGACTCAGTCTGTTCCTCAACTCTTTCAGTTTGCAAAGATTTATCATGTTTAAGAAAGAATGTCATCTTGTCATCTATTGAGGATCAGGTTAATACAGTCCCACACTCATTAATATTTTCCAGCAGTTTCTACCTTCTAGCCATGACCCCCGTCACCCTCAACATACTGTATGAGATGATATAAAGAGGGCCTCACTTTTTTCCTTCCTGCGTTTGCAGCAGAAGATGATTCCAATGATGAGCAAAACCAGCAGTGCCAAACCTCCAAATGATACGACCACAGCTATCAGCACAGTCCAGTCCGGAGGCTTAGGAACTGTTGCAGATGCAAGGACCAGAATCAAGAGTCGATAAGCTTATTATTGTCAAAATAAACTGTGCAATTAAAAAACTGGCCACACACAAAGAACACATTCACATTAGAAGACAATGCACACATGAAACTTCTGTGCTGCATCTACTGTTCTCTCTGTTTTAATATGTGAAATCGTCAGAGCTAGATCAATTCTATATCATCACTGCCTGAACAGAAGATGGTGAGGAGAATTTAATGTCCCATACTGAGCCATACTGAGGTTTCAGTCACAGTGATGATGGTCCCACAGCATCTCTAACCCACTACAGAGATGATGCGCCATACTGCATGCACAGATAGTACAGATACAGATAGTGGCCAGATAAAACATTAATAAAACAAGAATGTCTCTCAAAGACATTAAACTGCAAACTATACATTGATGCAGGACTGTTACTTCCTGTTAGAGTGTTACACTATGCTCCATATTAGGGCACACATACTGGTTGAAACCTTACACTCAGGCTTATTGCTGGTAATTTCATTGCTATACATCATATGTTGAATGGGTTTCATTCAATTAAAATCTGATTTTGTCCAATTATTCTCCAGAGTGTCTGTCTGTGGATTCTCACATTTATTAGACATGGACATTTAAAATAATGCACTAGAGAGATATCAAATAAATCACATCATCCTTGATCAACCAATCAGTAATGTGTCTACCTTTCACCCCTTTTGCTAACATTAATTAATACACTTTGTCTGTTAAATCTACTATGTGTACAGTATGTGATGCGTTATTATATTATATTGTACAACTTCTAAAAAGGGTACAATATAATTAAAGAAGAGTTTAGATTGTATCGTAAATGGACTGCATTTATGTAGCACTTCACTAGTCAAAGGACCACTGAAAGCACTTAACACTACAAGTCAGATTCACACACACATTCATGTTTATTGTATTCCCTAATGGTAGAGTAGGGGCAACATGGGGTTCAGTATCTTCCTATTCTTCCCAAAGACATTTTGACATGCAGACTGGAGCCGGGGCCATACATATGTGTGAGCTGATTCCACCAGTATCTGGATCAATTTTTTTCTAAGTGAATGGTCAGAGGTATCTCCAAAACCATCTTTAAAACTGTTTGAAGATTGAAGATCCGTCATGTAATGTGTAGTGTCCTGCTGCCTGACTGTGCTGCTGCTTGAGCTGCATTCCTCACACCAGTCATTATAATCAGCAGAGCAACTGTAAATCTGAGACTCTTGAGCCTGTGTGATGTATCAATCCTGTTAGTTTAAAGAATAAAAAATACTTTGTAACCTCAAGTGTAATGATAAAAATGTTTTATGTGTTCATTATTCTGTTCTTGTGCACATCTCACACTCTTTATCAATGTGTGAATTCGGTTTGCAGGTGCATGGATAGTTTGTGTTGTTGTTGACATTACCAAACAACACAGGGAAACAAGGAATGAAATGACAAAATAATTATCTCATATCTTATTTTTCAATGTTGGAGCAGCACTGAGGCAGAGAGGGTGGGATGAGCCTGTTTTGTCGATTATGTAGATAAAGTTGTTAAAGATTTTCTCACCAACCACCAGGAAGACAGAGCTGAATTGTGGGTTTGGTAGTGCTGACACAGTTGCCTGGCACTCCACTGTGGTGTTGCTGACTGCCTGGAACTTGAGGACGCTGGTGGAGTTGAATAGATCCCCATCCTTCACGCTGGTGGTGTTGGACAAGCTGCTGTCAACGGCTTGACCATTTCGCCTCCAGATGACAGTGGGACTGGGGAGCCAAGCGGTTGTGACACAGTGGAACTCCACCTGCTGGTCTTCTTCCGTGGTCACGTCCCCTCCCATGATGCTGACTGTACCATTCACTGAGAAACAAAGACAGGGACAATGGAGAGGTTAAGTAATTCATCCAGTGATGAGATATGTAGTGTACCCACTAGGTTCTTGGCTTTACTGCTCCATGTTCCACTGTCTCCAGGTTACAGAAGACCAGGCCTATCCCTGTAATGCATGGCTCCTTGTCCCCTGGCACCACCTAGAATTAGATTTCCCATCTATTCGTATTTTTTATTTTATTGTCTTGGTAATGTTCTTTATTACACTTCCATTTGTTGGAATTCACATTTTTATTACATATATCAAACCAACTCATTCTACAGATAAAATTCCTCCCTTTTAATTAAATACACAACTTGTGGTTTTCTGCAGCTCTCAGTCTAACCAATAACAGAATATTCAGTTTAGGGAAGGAACATGGGATCACTGAAGGTATTTTCCTCAGCACCATTGCCATCGGTGAGGATTCCTTTTGTGTTACAGAGGTTTTTACCAGGAGCTGAATTGTCACAGAGGACTCATCCAATTCAAAACCAACAAACCTCATTAAATTTGGGAATATACTGCATAAAGCAGTTTCACATTCAAGTTTCAGAGACTGTTCAGCACACATGAGACGTCACAGAGGGCCTTGGAGACTAAAATTTGTCATCTGGTTACAATCCATATTTAAAAACAACAAAAATCTAAGAAAGATCATAAAATGTGCCTTAAAATTGGGTAAAAAGATAATGTAACAATCATGATATTGACACACATTCAAAGGGGTTATGAAGCCATTAACAGACCAAACCAAATGAAACAGACCATCACCTCAAATAAATTACAGATTACAGGAAATACTGGGAATAATGTAACAACACAACTATCCAACTATATATAAATCAGGTCTAGTTGCTATTGCACGTTTTAATGCAGAAAGTTTAGATATTATATCTTTTGTTATGCTTCCTTTTTGTGCTATGGTCTCAGAGCTGAATCATGGTCATGTTCAGAGACATTGTTTGTCGTTTTTTCGTGGGATTCGTTCAGCCACGGATGCTTCTGTCAAGGAATTGGCTCATTATACCAAATGGTAACAGTTATATTTGGCAGAATGCCCCTGAGAGAAATCTCCAAGTATCAGAGCAGTGGAATATTTATTTATATTTATTTAGTACTTTGGGTCTTAAAGTTATCCGCACCATAGATGAGGTCAAAAAGGTGACCACTTACACCTGCACATGACTGTGGATAATTCCAGTCAGATCACAGTTGGTGAATGAGGCGGTGATGGTGAAGCACTGGAGAATAAAGCAGCTGATGCCGATCAGGTCATGTAAGCCTGACCTCAGTGTCTCACCTGATACAATACAAAAAAATGAAATGCAAGGCTAAATATAACTGTCTGGCATTTTATAAATGTATGTATTGTATATAAATACATCTATCAATATTTTATTACTGTGTCAATTCTCATTTTAGATCACGCTAATCATTGTCTATGCTGGAGCATTAGTGTGAATATAACATGAATCATTTTGATGTCAGTGTATCCTGACATCAAACCTCAGGTGAACCAATGGAACAGTCTCACAGGCCTGTAGTCTTCTATATGAGACTGTCTTTAGTTTGCTGTTAAACTGTGTTTGCTGTTGAACAGTGCTCTCATTAATACCCCTTCCCCTGCTGAAAAAGAATCAGTGTGCTCAACTGGCAGGTCTATTAAGTGGATTTATTAGCTGTGGCTGCAGGCTTTGCTACATGTGATGAGAATATGTCTTGTAATCATGCAGGTCCTAATCAGCATCACAAGCTCCAACATCTTGACAGTCAATATTCATTCACAGCCAGGGACCGGAGATGCTTCACACTGAGATTACCTTCAGATTATGGGCAGGTTCAGATGTTTGTGCATGGAGGGAAGCCGATGGTGTTTGACTGGATTTACTTACTGCTGCACAAGTGCAATGGTTTGAGGCCTGTGGATAAAACTGTTTATTGGGGAATGTCCACTCTATTCCCCCTCTGTCTGAAGTCTAATCCAGAGATCGAGAACGAAGCCTCTGATGAATGGAGGTCAGAGCAGAGCTGACACGGAGAAGTGTTGCTTCTGGTGGTAACAACGAAATGTTTCTCAGTTTTGTTTTGAGGGGGAACAACTCTTATCAAAACACTTATGTCAGATTTTCTCTGAGGCCCCACATCTCCATTTCTGAGCGTCTGATGTCACAACATATCCCACTACTACAACCATTTATAAGACAGTGTTTGCAAAACCATAAGCGTCCCTGCCGGTCATATATTACATATTCATGACACATCAGCTGTTGTTCGTGACTACAACACAGATATGTCAAATCTCTGGTCATATCTTTTTAAAAATGAATTAATCACAGAAGTGGTTTCATGATGTGAGTGATGAAACTTGTAACACACAACACAACAGACAATGTCAAGCATTACACTGAAGACAAAAGCAGTGGACCAACTCCTGTTTTCTTTGGTTTTGATTTCACTAAATAGTTTCTGTGATTGCTTTTATGATAATAAAAATGTTTTTTCTATGTATTAATTGTTTTATTTAGAAATTGTCCATATGTGTGTGAATTCCACTGCTCTGATACAGGCTGTGAGTCATGTTGGACTCTTCTTACTCTACAACAAACTGACATCCCCCACAGAAGCAGTTGTCACTCTCCTCCTCCCTGAACTCAAAGCTGTTGATCTTGAACAGTCTGACCCTGTTCTTATTCTGTGTTGCTCAAATTATCAGCGGCTGTAAAAGAGATAAAAGGAGCGCACTGCTGCCCTCCACAGCACATCCCAGTCACTGCAGCTTCCTCGCAGCTACGCTGAGAGATTTTTTAAAAATATTGAACTAATGAATATAATGATGTTAGGGTGAGGACAATGTGTTTACAGCTCAGCATCAATGACTCCTGATCCTGAGAATCTTCCTTTTTCTATGCTTCAAACCTGCAGCTATCTCCCAAACATGCATAAACACAACCTGATATATGTATGTGACTTTACCTTCCACATGGAGCTCTGCAGTCATTGTTTCCGCAACTCCCTGTATTGCACAGGTAACCGACCCGGACTGCTTGTGACTGACATTGTGGACGATGAACTCCACACAGCTGGTGTCACCACCGGGGCAGAATGAGGCAGAGACGTCTTTTGAGGAGGAGGGTAAGACACCAGTCTTATTTGAGAAGGTGAGAACCCAAGTGTTGTTGAGGAACCATATCATGACATCCCATTCTATGTGCACAGTGGCTCTGAAATGTGCATCATTTCCTTGCAGGACTGTTGAATTTGTCGGCTCCACCTCAAACTTTTGAGACACTGTTGAACATAAAGAGATGATATGTAAGTGCTGCTGCATCTTCTTTATCTTCTTGTATTGTGCAACGACAAAGAAATTCAAATGCAAATGTTCAAATGCATATTTACTTTTTTGAGCTGCTGTCATTTGTGCTGTGGTGTCTGAATGTGACTAATTTCTGCTTTTTAAACTGACTCTACCTCCTACAGTTTGAGGGTTGCAGCAAAATTCAAATGCACAGGGATAAAAAAGAATAGCAGCACTTTACAGTGCAGCTTGGTAGTAACATGATAATAATGGGGCAATTGTTTGATCATCAAGAGGTAATAATTAAACAATATATATTTATATATGTATATAAATGTAGATAATATTAGACTGAAATTAACAGGGTGGCCAAATACAAAGGGGAAATACATTTAAATATGGCAACAAGGCAAAACTGTTATATGATAAGCATATCATTGTTTTATTAGTGCAGTATTTGGAATACAAATTGTAAAAGTGATACCAATGGGTTAAAAACCAGAAAATCAGTTAATAGAGGTTGATATTTTTACACTTTTAGTGCAGACCACAGGTATGTCCTATCGCAGATGTTTTTGGAGCCACATTGCAGGTGTTCACATCACTTCTGAAGTGAAGCAATCAAATTAGTAAATCATGCACTGGGAAGCCTTTGGAGAAAAAAAGTGTCACTGACTTGATTCAGGATGCTGGTTGGGCCTGCATGTTATGGAAGAATATAAAACTGTGCTTGAGACATGTTTAAGTTTGCTCAGGGTACGTAAATATTACCAAGGGCATTGGCTTTGTGTTGTTGGCTTATGACAAGACTGAAACTCAAACACAACACTAATCTGGACCAATCCTTCATGTGCCAAGCTTTGAAACTGAGGCAGAGTTTGTCAGTGTTTCCTTGGTGGCTTTCATTCTATTGATGCGTTTGAGTTTGAGTGGAAGGAATGAAAAGTCACTTGTGCGCAAAATGAGCAAGACTGAGTTTTCTTCAAGATAGCACAGAGGAATGACCTATAAAAGTATAAAAACCTGTCTGGCCGATGTGCTATAGACGGTATAACTGATTCTGAAGAGCATTGCCCCGCAGGTCTGAGATTTGCAAATAAATATCATATTGTAAACTCATTCCACATGTCAGATGAGAAAAAAGTTAGAAGTAAATGTTCAATAAAGCCAAGCTATACTGCTGCAGTGGATAAAAGATCATTACAGTTTAATTTAATCCTCACTGTATCTCATCGCACCATTAACTCAAAGGTCTTTTAGAACTGTTATTAAGCAAATGTAAATGTGATGTAAATCTGCAAATGCAATATTAGATATATAAATGCAATTGTCATAAACTGTTTGTATGAAAGAAAATATTCATCATAATATTTAAACAACAAATTGTATGAATTAGATGAACCAAAATGTTATACCCTCAACAGACTATTTCTCTAAATGCAATTCTGCAGGTTTGCAGGTTTAAACAGACTGTATTTATATTTGAAGAATTACCTCCTCCTCCAGTTGTACACAGTAATAAACCAACGTGGAAGAGGTTGGGCCATGATTTCCAGGACACAGTCATGTTAGTGTTGTTTTCCTGAAAGATGAGAGTGAGAGAGAGAGACAGAGAGAGAGAGAGACAGAGAGAGAGAGAGAGAGAGACATAGAGAGAGAGAGACATAGAGAGAGAGACGGCTGAAAGAATATGCAACAAACCCGTGTCCTCTTAAATGTCCAGAAGAAGCCCGGGTGCTCCTGTCTGTAAAGTGATTGAGTCAGTAATTCCAAAAACAAACTCCATGCAGTATTTGCATGATTTGGTGTGAATGAACTCGAATGAAGAGCACGAGAGAGGACAATCAGCCACAATTTGCTGTTGAAAAATTGGAGGCACAATGACAGCTGCTGTTGACGTCCTTGGTTAGTGAAATCATTTGAATCTCAGTCTTATAGTGGTTTTCTTAGCTGTTGCATATGTTGAGTTGTGAAAATGAATTGATGCATGTGGTGCCACCTTTATCACTTAAGTTGACGTATGTTAGGCCCAAATAAATCCCCAGCTTTTCATGGCGGCTCAACACATTCCCGGAAATTAGTGACAGAGAGATCACTCTTAATATGTGGAGAGTATATGTAAAGGTAATCATATCTAAGCTGCTCTGTGTCCAGAAGGTTACTGGACAGAAACTGAACTAAACTGTATATCTGCTGAAATTCAGTAATTTATTTATTGACAGTAACACATCAGGTAAATCGAGGATGGTACTTCTGCTGTTTGTGGCTGTTAGGACATAACGGAGCAATGGAGCTGATTCCGTCACTCATTCAAACAAAATGGATGTATCACAAAAAGGAAAGCTACATTTTACAGTCTTATATCTTCTATTTCTATACTATACGACCAACCTACTGTTACTTCCTCACTGCAAATCCAGGCTGTTAAGGTGCATTCTGGTTTCCCGCACTTAAAAACATAAAACTCTCATGTATCATCTCGGTCCATCGAATCTCTTCATTGATAACAAAATAATCCTCAGAAGTAACAGCATCAGTTAAACAAACTTACTGCGTGACAGCTCCTGACGCGGTGTGTGACATGAATCAAAGCTTCATTTCCTGAAACAGCAGGTGAGCAGCAGGACTCCACCTGTGGCCTCGGAGCTCAAAGGGAGCAAGGTTCAGGTCTGGCCTGAAACCAAGCCATTATCTCCACAGAATACCTGTCAGTGAGTAATAGTTTACCGAAACGTGGTGTGTCAGGCAGCTTAAGTCTGTTGGAGTGTTCCTGTTTCCATGTGTTCTTCTATAACTAACATGATTTATTCTGTGTCATAAAGTTAAAAAAAATACTATGAAAAAATATGCCATAAAAAAACAATCTAACAACAAAAAAACAAATCCAATAAAGATTCTTCAAGGTCGGCTTCTTATTACGATATGTTGAGTCATACATGAGCACAATAGTTAGAGCTGTTTCCATTTTCTCTGTGCTCTGCTCATTTGTTTGAAGTGGGCAGGGCTCAGTTTGATAAAGGTGATGCTATGTGTGTCAGTGCACCAATAGGGCTTTAACAATATTTGAATCCGAATCTGATGACAGTTTGTGGGTTGTGTGGTTGCTGTCGTCCACACCCTCACAGTACTGATGAAGCAGATTAATTGAGTTTTCATCTCAGACTCTCAGACGTAATGCTAACTTTAACAGTTAACAGCTAACGTTTACAGCTGTTCCACAAGTCTAGAAGAAACGTTGTGAGTTCAGCATCAGACCTCATTCCTTTACTCAACAACAGCTGTTTTCAGAGGTGGAAACCAATGCCAATGTTAACTCTTGTTTCTACCACATCTTTTCTCCGATGTTAGCATGCTAACCAGCTACCTCCGGCCTATCTGGTCACTTCCCATTGGCAACTCATTACGGCCCCAAATCTGCCCTGAGGTTTTAACACTGCTCACAGGACTTATTATAGCTTGTACTATACAGGCAACTAGGGCTGAAGCTCTTGTCATGTGACAATCACCACCACCTGCTTCTGGCAGGAAACCAGTTTCAGAGAAAATGTACAGATAGCTGCTTTAATGAAGTCAACATTTCTGCTCATCCAATATTTTGGTTACAGATTTTGTTTTGATGAGTTAGCTATAAACTATGAATGTTTTCCCTCTTTTAATACTTTGTTTGGAATATCAAATGAACCCTGTGATTTAAAAAATGTACTCGAAGCAATGTTTTATAATTGAGCCCTATTCTTCATGGAAACCTGGATGCACATGAATAAGCTCATTTACAATGAAAATGCAGGAGACACTCTGATTGTTTCATGCCATCCTGTTGACTGACAGATGACTATGGATGTAAACAATGCAGGATTGTAAAATATGTCTGAAATCAGCAGCTTTTTTTAATGAATACATTCAACATCTATAGATCTAGTGGATAGATATAATGTGTTTTGGCCGTAAACACTAAATGTAAACAAAAAAACCCCTGTTTGTTTATTTTTGCAAGAAAACTGTACAAGACCACGTACAAAAACTAAATGCAAATTAAAATACAACTATAATATTTTCTAAATAAACAACAGGGGGCATTAGGTCATAGGCATCTTTACTTTTGGTTGTCATTTAGCTTGAGATTTTGAATACAAGACCTGTAGCCTATTTACAGATTTATTGCTACTATAAAAGATCATAATGTTTCTTCCGCCTGTGACATTGTGATAAACAAAATCAAAAGCCCAACTTGTGACATGTTCTCAATAACAGACTTATTTCAGCATGATCATCATCTTTTAGACATTAACACACGATTCGCTCAACCAGCCCACTATTGCACACTGTGGTAAATACACGAGTGTGTGACTTAAGCTCTTCAGACTTCAGAAAAAGTAGTTAAGCTCCTGACCTATGAGCTACCCAGACTCAAATCAGGCTTATTTATAGTGGCAGTGTTGACAGGGTCATAAAGGTTACTTTTTTAAGACCAAGTCACTAATAGCATCTTCCTTCTTGAAGCAAGTCCTGACCTTTGACCTCCATGTGGAAGGAAAGAGGGAAGAGTGTGACTTGAACTTTCAATACAGTTACAGTTATTTTATGTAGGCTTTCATTTGCCAACACACCACTGCTGTAAGCACTGATCACATACACACTATGTTTTCTTCATACCGCGGTCGGTTAATTAACAAAGGAGGAACAAGACGTCACACTCCCACTGTGGGCAGACCTGTGGACCTGTGATAAATCATGATGTTTGCAACAAAATCATCTCATGTAATACAGGCAGCTCTATGAAGATGTCAGTAGTTAAACTGTTCAACATTTAGCTGCAACACCTCTTCCAAAAGCAGCTAATACTGAGTGATGTTTTTCATAGTTACCAATAGAGGTCACTGCAGGACCATGTTGTGCTGTGCTTGACTCATGCAGGAATGTACATTTTATATATGGCTGCATTTTGAATACAGTGACATTTTATTATATTTGCTTGAGCTTTGAACAAATTTGCCACGTGAGTTTCCTTTACAAAAAATCTGGTATATGTACAATATGATGCCAAAGTTTTGCATAAAATGCAGTTAAGCAAAATCACCTGTAAGATTTAAAGACAATTGTAACATAAAGTTGTTTAACATGACAATGATCATGAATTAATGGTAAGAAGAATAATACATTTGTGCAGACCTGGAGGACTAAGTATAATACATCTTTGTGGTGGAAGAATTATTGATTTCACTTTTAACAGAAAGTTAATAATAATAAAAAAAGTAATTTTACATCCTAAATTCACTATCACTATACATATCAGCCATAAAATGTTCTATAAGTATCAAATGTACTAATCATGCAGAATTATTTTATACATACATTAATATATCAGCCATAGATTATTATAGAAGTTATTTGAAGCTATACCTACATTATATACAGTGGTTTGTACTGCGCTTTTAATGAGTTTAATATATAACGATGGATCGTATTTTGAAAATACTCAAGTAAAGTTCATGCACCTCAAAACTGTATAGAGGCACTTTGTTGTGACATGTACTTTTCACTTCTAACTCTTTTTCATTGGGTTCATTGGTATTTTATTATTATTTACTTAGTCACTACATTTTTATTTATAGGCTTTATTCTGCTCTTTCCAACATAGGTTCAATGCATGCAAATCCCAATCCATGCAAATTTTATATCACCTGGTTTCAAACTCTTGTTTTTACTCACTAGTTTGCAGGTTTTTCCAGAGTAAACCTGGCTAAAAATAACAAAAATGTTCTACCGAAGCTGGAGAACTAATTGGCAGATAAAGCATGTCAAAGAGCCTTTAGTGGAGCAGCCTCCTGATTAGCAGATCTCATATGATGCAGCTGAGAAGCTGGCACTGCGAGCTCTCTTTCCACTGTTCTGGTTATAAGCTGCTCTGGCCCACAGTCACGGTTTTATGAGGGCAGCAGTATAGTACGAGCTGGAATGTCTCCCGACACAGCTGGTATTGTATAGGCAGAAGCAAGCAGACAACCATGAAAAACAGGAAGTAGATAGTGGGGGAGGGTCAGCAGTGCTCTGATCCCCTGCATATGGCCCGCAATGAAGGTAATTCAGATGCCTCCTCCGCTGCCAGAGCCGCTGTGTCAGGGATCATCAGTCATAAGTCATCATACGTGCTCGTCCCTGCGTTGGCTGCTTGACTGAACCAGCCTATTGTTTTACGTCATTGTTTGCAGCCACAGATTATTTCCATTCAATTGCCCCCTTGTGTGAGAGAAGAAGATATGACTACACAATGCAGCACCTACCAACAAAAAGGCACGCCTTCAGAGCATGCATTAATCGCCATTGTAGGATTTGTTTTTGTGGTGTCAGCAGTTGGCTAATCAATGGTTAAATCCGACTAAGGTTTATTGTTACTGAGCTTATTAGGACATGTTGCCACTGGGGCAAGCCTCCGCCCTCTCTCACATGTAAATGACTGTGTTAAAGGCAGGTCCTGGACACGCCCCTTCTTACACTACAACAGGGTGACTGCTGAGAGGACAAACACAACACAACCTCTTACTTTTAGAAAAGACAATACTCATGAATGAATTTAAAAAAGGAGAAAGGAAACCATTGTAATTAAAGTGTAATGGCAGTATATTCTTTATTAGAAAACAAGCCAGTCTCTGTTATTATAGTAATTTTTTGTCTTTGATGTTGATTGTGTCAATAATAAACACTGATAATATAGAGATTACTACTTTTGAAGTGGGAGCATAACAAGTCCATGCATTTGCTGTGTCATTGAACCATAATATTAATGTCTGTGTGGATTCATGTTCTAAGTTCTGGTGGTTGTGTCGAAGCCCCCGCACACAAACTGGTGTAATCTGGTTTTACCCGCTGCTCCATATGGGAAGGCCGCCATTCGCTGCATGGGAGAAATCCACTTAGTAAGAAAGAAGAAGAGAGAGAGACTCAGCTTTTCCTTACATGCAACAGCTGACCCATCCACAATCATCTCTGTCTCCTCCCTAACAACTGATTGTGAGCACGCAGACAGTTTGGTGAGATCAAAATGTGTTTCTGCAGCATCAGTCTCACCTGTTCCTGGTCTACAGGACTTAACCAGCTGACAAGTGGGAATTGCATGTGTGTAAAAGAGTGAAGTGAAGACGATAGATGAAGTTGCCCTCTGTCAAAGAAGCTTTGGATGAGGTCACCTTTACTTTCATCCTGTCACCTTCCTCTGAGGATTATGCCAATGTCTCTGTTCCAGTTACCTCTGAGACAACTCTGTGTTCTATTTATTCTTTCTTCAAAGTCAAGTACATGAATTGGAGAGATGAACCTCATTAACCACATGAGGGAAACTGTCATTTGTTCCAAAAAAATATATAAAATAAAAAATAAGCCTTCTTTGCATTATTAGCTCTGTCTGTGGGTTAAATCAAAAATGTTTCAGGGAATTAGCAGGTGGAGCATAAGGGCCACTCCACTTCACCCATTTTTTCTCCTCTCAGTATTCTGAAAATTCAAGAGGGAGATGAAGAAGAGGGAGAGGACAGCAACAGGCAGCAGCTGTGATGGAAGGGCTCCTCCATACTCAACACAACACTATTGTTATCTAACACCTTCCTAATGCCCTTTTCCCTCCTCTCACCTTTCCTTTGTTGTTTCTTCCCCTCCCTCTATCATATACATATATAAATATACGTAGTATATATACACACTGATATTGTATTTACAAAGAGAGACTCCTGCAGAGAGCTGCAGGACATTCTTAAAATGCTGATGTTTCTGTCTAGTAAAGCCAATTGTACAAACTACAGCTCTGCAAGCTTCCTCTCCATGAATAGGTGGAAGAACTTCCATGATAATGTCCGCATACAGGTTTTTGATGTTTTTGGCACAGCACTGAAACTCAGCAGATCAGATGCTTATGTCAGCAACCTGGCTGCACCCTGTCATTCCATTTTGAAAGTATCCTGCCATGAAGGAAAAACAGTTTGTGTCTAAACACACTCTTTCTGTGCACACCCTAGATCAATGTGTTTGAATCCCCACACACCGCTGCCCACAGTGATTGCACTCGTGTGATGAGCTGGCTCAGCACCTTATGTCACTTTTCTTTTACTTTTAATCCTTATTTTGCCACATTAAAGACCTTCTGTTTAAAGAGCAATGTGTTTAGGGGTCTTGGTAGCCTTTGACATGACAATTTAATCAGTTGTGAAATTTTACTTAAGTAAAAGTAAACATTTACACATATTTTTACTTATATATACTTTTGCATTGTGAAGCCTGTGTTTTCATCAGCTGTAAGATGTTGTTTACAACTGTTCTTTGTCATAAACCAGCCCTAAAAGGCCCTTCGTGTTTATTATCTCAAGTACAGTATCCCAAGGCCACAGTTATCTCTGTGTCACATATCTGCATCACTAACCAGATCTGAGCCATAAATGAAAGCGCATGTCATTTTTCAGTAAGTCTGGGATATGTTTCAACCTAGATTACATAAAAATGTGAAGGACAGGACTCTACCTCTGAACCTCTGAAGCTTTACGTCATAAAGAAACCCTGTGTATGTCTGAGCTGCTCTGAGTCAAGTAGCCAGTACTAAGAGATAAACTCGTGGAACTGGTTGGTATCTTTGTGATTTTACGACAGAACATGATTCTGCTGCAAATTACTCTGATGTGCCCATGAAGCTGGTGGTTTCAAGTGGTAACAAGAGATACATGTGCCTAATTAATGCCTCACTCCCCCAGCCCTTGTGTTGTTGAATGGGGCAGTGGGGTAAACCTAAAGTAAACTTCTGTTGTTACCATGATAATACCAGCAAGCATCAGCATGTGACTTGGTCTAATTGTTCACACCTCTCTGTCCACAGGGAGCAGACAGAAACCTTTTATGTTGACAAACTGGGTGAATCTACAGGGTGTTAACAGGGGCGGACTGTTTGTTTCTGTTGCAAACATGTAACCCACTTAAATCTTTACAGCAAACCTTTACTATTGTGACTTGAAGTCAGATCAGAATTGAATCTTTCTCACTATTATGAGCTTTTTGGTTTTAGTTATGAATCTTCCCATGCAGACTGGATATTGGTTCCTCACACAGACATTATCATTTCCAGGTCTTATTAAATGACAGTTGACCTTATGAGAGCCTGCCTCTGACAGTAAGACAAATCACCAGAACACTGTATCCAATCTACCGTTAAAGTATCCCAGTAAGTAAAACTTTGAACCTGGATCATTTCCTTGGTGGCTTACATAGAACAAAAGTCAAGAAATCAGAGCTGTATGTATAGTAGAAATGTGACAGACAGGTGTGACGTGCGTTGGGAGAACTACAAACAAAATCAGATTTGGTGTGCTCTCAGACTGCTGTTGAATGCGACCCCGCAGGAAGTGCCAGTTCACTGTGAATTCAGGTCTGTTTGTTTAAAGGTACTCACACCAGATAAAGGAGCTCGCAGGTTCTAGTGGCAGCAGAAACAGCTCACAGTTGCCTTCAAACAAGAAGCATGCCTCAGGCCTTAACAGAGTGATAGACTACCTAAAAATATCTGGCCAACAACCAATCACATGATAACGTTGACTAGTCTGAGGTTACAGAAAATTGGGGTGGATTAAATCTGCAACTTCTTTACAGTATTAGCATTAGCTTGTTTTCCAAATTTAGAATAAACACAATCTTTTCCACTCAAAAAGAAAACAATTTGATTTCCTTCTGAGAATAACTGTTAGTATTCACCTTCTATAATAATGGACTAAATGAAGCTGCAGCAATCACCAGGATGCTTTGGCAGGTTTGAATGAATGAGATTTTTGTTGTTTGTGATGCGGCCATTTAAGAACTGAGGAAGTGTCCCCATGCTTGAGAGCATCTTTCCCTTTTTCTCACTTGATTTACAATGCAAGCAAATTAATGTTGTTGTGTACTTTTTATTCATTTAAAGAAGGTCGTTGCTGAGAGCCTCCTTATAACTGTGTGGACTAAGAGGCAGAGGAAGTCTTCTGAATGATGCAGGAGTAATCATTGGATTATTTGATGCATGATGTTTCTGCAGGGTGGAATTGTTTGATCTGTGTCTAAACATCATTATTCTAATTATATGCTAACATACCCAGTTATAATACATAATAATGAGACATTGTCCAAAGCATTACGTAAAAGGTAGTAG
Organism: Rachycentron canadum; assembly: GCA_038496675.1. Taxonomy (NCBI): domain Eukaryota; kingdom Metazoa; phylum Chordata; class Actinopteri; order Carangiformes; family Rachycentridae; genus Rachycentron; species Rachycentron canadum. The sequence continues at coordinate 20,251,473 of CM076660.1, read as the reverse complement.
TCTAGCTTGTTTTTGTAGGTTACACTTTCTTTAATCATCTAATTGGTATGCTGTCCAAAAGAGCTAAATAATGTTGAAATATAACTTTTTATTCATTTCACTTCATTCAAGACCAGTTTAAAAGAAAGAACAAGAGGGAGCTTGCATTAGGCTATATTAACCCTAGCATATATATATATATATGCGCTATTTTATTTTTTTGTTTTTATTTTAATCTGAATGCAGAACATATAGCCAGAAATAAACTCTGGACAACGTAGAACGTCTTTATCTATTTTTTTTTTTTTTTCTTTTCTGGGTAGTTCACCTGCAGAAGCCTCACAGTGCTGTGTGCAGGCAGCAGTTTCTCAGGCCAGTGGAGGAATATAAGAGGTAACAGTGTCAGGCTGGTGTCTGTATCTTTCACTCGGGGGAAATGAATGAACGTCTCCGCGCTGAAATGTCTGAAATGACTTCAGCACAACGGAGCTGCACGGCGGCTGTTTCCGCTGAAGTCACGTTTGGACTGCACACTCGCAATGGAGCAAGCGGACGGTGGCAACACCGGAGGGAGGTTGCACAAGAGAGGACACACATGTTTAAGAGCTGTACCCACACGTATCCTGTCGCCATTTTCCCAAGCTAAAATACAAAAGACTTGGCTGAGGGAGAACACACCCCTCTCTCAATCTCCTGCCAATGCACATGCCACATTTTCCTTTATCGGCGGGGTTAAAGGCGCAGAGCGGAGTTTGCTTTTAACGTGCAGATGAAGCTATGATTGAAAATGTCACGATGTTGCACCTCAGGAGGAAATAAAAGCGTCTGAAAGCAGAATGAAAGGCCGATTTGATGATAATTTTGCCTTGTTACAGCAGATGGTTGCACAGAAAGACAAATAACTCGCCATATTTGTTGACTGACGTGTGACGTACCCACACAGGTAGGAGCCCAGATTTGAAATCGTCTTGTTGACCGGCGTTTGGACCAATCAGCGGACAGCGGGGGCGGGACCAAGCCCCGTCAATCATGCAGGAACTATAACGGTTTGAATAGGGAGGGAGGGGGAGAATCCAATCCGGTTTGAGCTAGTTTTTCTTCCAATGGAACATTAAGTCTCGCAGCGCTGTATTAGACTGTACTGGTACAGCTTTATCCTGAATATACCACTGTATTTTCTCCTGCATTCAGTAACATTTAACTCGTTTTTTCCTTAAAAAAAAAAAAAAAAAAAAACACCACACACAAACCAACCATGCCTAAACGGAGCAAAGTGAGTAGACCGATATCTTTCATGCATTCAGTAATACAGCGTTTATAACCCACAAGTGCAATTCGTGAAACGGGCTTGTTACAGCTGGCGGTCAGAGTTGTTCAAATGTTGCTACAAATGTCCGTTTCGTGCTCCGGCTGAATGTCAACAGTGTTGCGCCGTGCAGCCCAGAGTTTGGTTGGTATGTAGCGTCTGTTTTGATTTTCTGAACTGGCTGATTCTTGCTCTTATCTCTTGTGCAGTGATTATCTTTGTGCCAAGTGGTTTTCCGCGTGCCGGGTTTTTTCTTTACCGCAGAGTGGTGACATGCACATTTTGCACTTAGGTTTAAATACATTTACTTGCGCTGTGGGACAAAGCGGGGCTCGTTTTCCCTGTCGATAGGTCGCTTTCTGCAGAGAAAGTTGGCGGCATATTGATTGTTACCTATGGGGGTCGTCACGCTGGATACTAAAGTTTCTCGGAGAGAAAACAGGACCGAAATTAAAAACGCGAACCCTAGTAGCAGCATGCTATCCAGTGGGAGTTCGACTATAATGCTGAGGTTGTTAATTTAGTGTTGGCACCAAGTCTGGTTTGTTTATGGTTTTATTGTGGAACAAAAACACTTTTAATATGATGTCATCGGTGACTTAGTTTCCTAAGCCCGAGGTGCATGTGTGTTTTTCTGGTTGGTGTTTGTTATTGTGTGTTATTTCGGCCGGTGTGAGCGTGTTTCTTGGAAGGCGTTCGTCGTGTTAGCCTGTTGTCTTTATGTGTATTGTCGGCTCAGGCCAGTTGTAGGTTATGCAATGGCGAGCCTCCGTCAGCACAGCGCTGCTCCTGTTGCTGGGGGTTCTAGTAGATTCTGCTACCAGACCGACTGAGTCGCTGAGCATCTCGGAGTGACTCTTTTCAAACTGATGGCGGGAACACTCACTACACTGCTCGGTTTTCCTCCTGCACTGGCAATCCCATTTATTACCAATGAATGGATGTGTCGTGGGGAGGCGGAGTCCGCCCCCTCCTCCACCGGGTTTTACAGTAGGCAAATCACTTGCAGGAGCAGGGAAAGCACAACCGAGCCACATAGTACCGCTTAACTACGTTGTACTATGATGTGGAGTGTAACTTGTATTCCAACACATCGGAGGACGCCTTCTACGTGTTCCGGTATTCCTGCGCCAAAAAGTAGTTCCCCGAGGACCAATTTTCACGTGTTGCAGAGTGAGGGGATAATTCTAACAGATGACTGTAATTATGCTGAATAGTGACTTGGTCATATTCCCATACAGTCACTGTGGTGTTTGTATGTTGTGATGCAAATGAGCTCCACCATGTAAGATTTTTTTTTTTTAATCACAGTGATCTGAACTAAATCATGTATGAAGCTGGGCGTGCAGTCATAGGCTCATATTCTGTCTGGACACGCCCACTTGTGAATTACATAACTAATACTTAGCCCATGCCCCATTCCTCACCACCAAACAAACCCACCATGGAACAGATAATCTCCTTAATCTGACTCTCCCTGTCTTTTCCCCCCTTCTTTGCAGGCAGCTGCAGGAGGTGATTCAGCGGTAAGAAATAAACAGAATAACACACCTTTGTTTGGATTATCTATGTTTTATTCATACTCAAAGTCACGAAACAGTTAGTCTGTGCACCCACCAGGGGTCAGTAACACCCAATCAGTGAAGAGCCACTGGCTGATGCTGAATATTAAAAGTAATCACACTGTTTGTTGCCTCACTCTGCAGCCCAAGAGGAGATCTCTCAGGTTGAAAGATGTAAGTACAGATAAGCTCTCACAGACAATATGCATGTCCTTTCATTCTTGGTGTTGATGTTAACGCTGTTCTTCCCCACAGAGACCTGCACCTGCAAAGGCAGAGCCCAAACCTAAACCAAAGGTGGGACCTTGTCTTGATTATGCCTGATTTGACTCATTATTAGACTCTGGACCTTAAACGATGAGCGACTAATGGAGTTATATTTATGTTTGCAGAAGGGACCTGCTAAGCCTAAGAAAGCTAAGGAGGTAGAGAAGGCCAAGCCTGAGGAGAAAGCACCAGAAGCTCCTGCTGAGAATGGCGAAGCCAAAGCTGAGGAAGAGGTATGGGTCGTGACATTTAAAATAAAGCATATGTACTTGGCGAAGTACCTTTGACAATCTTAAATGTTGTCTTACAGGCACCAGCTACAGACGCAGCTGAACAAAAAGATGAGGCAGCAGAATAACATCTCTCAAACCACATCTTTTACCAGTGCTCCCTGTACCTCTTTTCTTGTACAATTCAGGGGAATATTTTTATCAACTATTTTCTAAATACAGGTTTTTTAGTAGTTTGATTGTAGAGAACACTTTTTTTTAATGAAAGAAAAAAGTCAATTTGGAGACGGGAATTTCATCACATCCCACAATTTTGCATCGCCATAAATATTGCGCTCATTGTTGTTACTGTCAGTGGATTTCATTTCAGTTTTAAATGTGAAGGAGGGGAGGGTGGAGGACAGGTTACTGTGTCAACACGCAAGCACAACGTTCACAGGAGCAGGGGCAACAACCGGAGGAGCTTGTCTGCGTGGATTACATTCCATATGCTTTATAAGGGACAGTGTATGTAATCTGTGCTGGGGTGGGGATGGACAAAGTCACAGGGCAACTCATTGTTTTATTGTTTATAATGAAGAACAGTGTTTTAGAATGTTTGTAAGCTTTGTTCCTATATGTTAACTCTTGTACTCATGCAGTTTTCTTAATGAATCTGATCAATAAACCTAAAATCCCTAGTACTGGAGCTCTCCCTATCAGAACTGTGCATCACGTGTGTTGGTTGTGTCTCTGTTCTGTGATAGCATTGCAATAAATTTGTATAGCTGCTGTGAAAAGGGTTTTCAATCTTTCTATATGCAGTGTGTAATGGTACATTGTAAGGATGGTAAAAATGGAATTTGTTTTCTTAGCCAAGCTAATCAGGTGTGTAACCATAAAAAAACACTGTTGAGACTGGTTTCCTAAAGGCCAACAGTCAAACTGTACATTTATTTGAGATGTCAAATGCATACCAGCAGTAGCAATATTCATGTGGGTTTTAGTACAAGTGTGCAGTTTCTTTTTATCTGTTTATAGATGTACTTGTGTAATGATTGTTATCAACAAACCAATAAAACTCAGTTGGTAGTTGTTATGCTGTTTCCCTCTGAGAAGTCACTTAATTGGGTTTCTGACAAGACTAGAAACATCACATGTTGAATAAAAGGTAAGGCACAGTCTCTCCTTCCAATGGATCAACTATCAGAAACTAGTACACTGCAGGATTCAGTAGTCATAGTGATACAAAGGTATGAGGCAATTCATGTGTTAAGACAAGCAAAACAAACATCTCTAAAAAAAAAAAGGTTAAAGCGGTTACATTTAAGATACATATTTAAAATATTAATTAGACTGTATAGGTCAAGTATGCATAATAAATGCAGTGGTGCCATTCTAGCAACCATGTATATCCTAGACCGAATATACTGCACTCCTAAGTACTCAATAAATATGAACAATAATTATTATATTAATAATAGGCCAGACAATCAATTTCTTTGAGGTAGCAAATGCGTAAAATGATGGTTAAATTGTAAAAGGGGCGTTTGTACATCTAATTGAATGTAATGTGTGTTCGAATAAATTTGTATTTTCATTCAGATATTTAAAAAACGTTGACGGTGAAGATGACAGGTTCAAAGACAGGTCAGATTGAGTCTTTAATGGCTAAAGACTCAATCTGCAACACTACTCAACACTAAAAAGGAACATGTTCCAGGAAGCATAATAATAAAAGCATGATTCTGGACCATTCCTGATAAATAATATTAAGAATCAAATGTTAGTCAAATTCAACTGTAAAGCCAGTCTGAAAGTGCAGTGACACACCGCATTCAGCACCATGGACAGCTTCACACTGGACCCACGTTCCTCTGCACCGTCGTCTTCCCTTATCACAGCGCGAGCCGTTTAAACGCCTCTCCATCAAATGATGCACCGCTCCTTTGTTAGTAAACAAACTGATGCTGTTCTGCGTCCTTACGTAGCTTTGATGCACTTCCGGTAGCACGTTCTCTTCCGCGGCGCTGACCTACTTCACGAGTTATGATTGGTCCGGAGATGAAGCACAGAGAGAGGTTCACCTGAGAACCTCTCTCTCTTATCAATGAAGCTGTCAAATGGTAAAAGACACACACTACACGCTGTGTCCACACTACAAACACAGCCCTGTCTTCCTGTCACGTGTCAGACCTCTGTCTTGGCCTACACGTTAAAAAAGCAGCTCTTTAAAGCAAAGAGACGCATGGGCGTTGATTTCCGGTCATTGACGTCCACACCCGTCACTCTCTGAGCTGGGAAATTACCGGTTTGAAACGCGATAGAAAATCAAAATGGCCACCTGATAATAAAAGTCTAAGTGTGTTTGTAATGAATATGCTGTGGTTTTAAGTGTTTACTCAACTACTGGGGAAAAGAGCCATTTTCAGGCACTTACATTTGATTATTTACATTTATACTTACTCATATTATGTACTGCTGTTGAGTGTTCAGACTAAGATAAAAACTACTATAATAAACAAATTAATAAAATATAGCACATGGTCATCATGTTCATTTTATAGAATAAATCAATCACTGACTTATTTTATTTTCTAACACACCCTTTTTAATCATAACAAATTGATGTTTGTGTCTTTGGACAGGTGCTTAATAAGTACCTACCTGCAAGCCAGGCAAATGTTTGGCAACCATAAAGACACTATACAGTGCACTACTGTTGTCCCCAAAACCTCCTGAGTGTCCCCCATGATGAGTGCTTTATCTAGTATCTCCTAATTTCCTGCATGTGAGGCATTCAGGAGTAATCTGTAAATTGCAGTATCTACCAAAAGTTTGTGTATGAGGCATGTAGGGGACTGTAAACAGCCTACGTGTGTGTGTGTGTGTCTGTTTGTCTTCAATAGGCTTCTTTGTTTTACAGATAAACTTCACATTTATTAGTTTTCCTTAAACCTTTTAAACTCCATTGTACAATTCCAGTAAGAGAGGTTTGCCAATGTGGCAATGAGTGTAGCTCCCTTATTAAACTTGAAACAACACACAGATTTGAGAGATGAGAAAGTTAACAGTATATAATCCAGGGTTGTAACTGTTATACACAACTACAATGGCAGTGATAAAATACCTGTAGTAAAGGTTTGATGATATAGATCCTTAAAAACATGTCAGATCACAAAAGCTGACTTGGCCTCAGAAACAGCATCATAGTGTTAGTCTGTACAGTTTAATCACAGAACTTTGTATAAAAATAACACGTTCTCCACTTACTTCATTTCAGTGACATATGACGCTTTTACAATTTTACAAATACTTGAGGTATTAGTAAAATGATTGATGACCATGACACATGCTGCAACATTTGTGCAAATTCCAAGACAGATAATAGTCTATTACAGATTCATCAGTAAACATTTAATAAGTTAAACAGACCTCCACTGAAGGCAGTGTATGCAGTGAGTAGCTACTTTCACTTTACTGTTACAGACTTTCATGTCTCTTTAGCACACAGCTGTCAAAAAAAGCAACATTTCCCACATGAAAGGATCAAAGAGGAAGCACTAAAATGTAACCGAGTGAACAACTGTGATCTAAAGTATCTTTGTGCTGATAAATATGAGGACAAGTCCAAGTGTTTATGACAAAAGTAGCTGATTGTTGTGAATTTAAAGTGGTTTAATGACCTACACCCACCCTGAGCAGCTACATCAACCCAATGAACCAGAACAAAGTGTGAGATTAGTTTTTGTTTGACAGTGGTTTAGTTTGGTCTAATGGGAACTGTATTCATGTGCAGTATTCTGTATACAGAGCACTCATCAGTGCAAAAACAGTCTGTCTAGTCGTATAGAGGGACAGTGACAGTTGGCTCATTTCAGGCAGGTACATTAGTCCATTTTCTCTGCGATTCGTCCCATTTTGGTGCGCATGTTGCGTACAAGAAAGTATCCGATGGTTGTGACACCCATTATCACCTCGGCTACCCAGAAAGCCATGTCCCAGCTGTGTTGTTTGGCAACTGTGCTGAAGGGCAGTCCAGCCATGAAAGCCCCCACTATAACACAAGAAAGATGGATTATGGGCAACTACGGAATATCACATTCATGGAAGCATGTTAAACTTTATACTCGTGCTGTGGGGAATATTTTAACAACTGGGCCCCCTGATGTTTGTGTTGTGAATACACACATGGCTGTTTTATGAGGAAGGAAATACATTCCTATGTGTTCCTATGTTAGTCTTCAACGATACACACAGTGTGTCTTAGAGAGATGCAGTCAGTGTAAACATAACTTAAACTACACACAGTATCTTAAAGTAATACTGATGCTTAGTTTGTCATGTGGACCTGCAGCTTACCATTAGCCATCAGGGCTACAACAGCATGAGAGGTTCCACAGAAATTTGAAGGAGCACTTTCACTGGCTATCACTCCGAACAGGGCGATTGGTCCGTAAGAAGAAAATCCAAACATAGCACCGAGGAAGAGGATCCAGATCTGTGAATGACAAAATGGGAACCATTGTGTTGTTGAAATTATTGTCTATTAAGCCTTGGATTTAGGAAGGTTTGATCCTACCTCTTTCTCTGACGCTCCAATGAGCACAGCCACAGGATGAAGGGCCTGGACCCAAAGTGGAGCCTCCTGAGTAAAGACAAACTCTTGCAGTTCAGTGGATTTCAAACATTTTACACAGTGATTTTAGGTAACAACAGCAAATTACCTTTGGGATTTCTGGTGTGATGGTGACTCTGAAGAGGTACATGGACACATACATACCAGCCATCATGAAAATGAGCAGGCCATGACGGGGGTTGCCGTGGGTACCCAGGCCTTGCTGGAGAAATTAAAAAGGGGGATACTTGTAATACATTTGTAATTTAATTGATTGTCTAATTTTTGTCTGATTAATCTGCATGTTACTCACCCGAGCCACTGCTCTGTCTGAGATGAAGCCCGCTGCGAGGCTGCCCACAAAACCTCCCACCTCCAAGGCACTCATGTAGGTGCTACCTGTTATCACCAAGCTGAGGTCAGCACCATCAGACTAAACAGGTGAAATCAGAAATATATAGAATCCCCTCATCTTAAAAATGGTATTATGAAGATGTGTAGGCAATTAAATGGAAATATGCAACAAGCCTCAATAAACAGAGAAAGAATATATAGACACATACAAGCAGTTTTGATCACTTAAGATGACCTAGTTTTGAGTTTAAATGAAAGTCATCTGGCTCTCTTAACAAATGCCCATTCACCCCACCACCCCAGCACTTGTTGGGGGAGCTCATGGAGAAGCTCCCAGCTCACTGAGATTTGATGGCTTCTGTGATGCAGCTGTCTTTAAATCCAAAGATCTTCTATGGGATTTCATTTTGGAGACTGAGAAGGTCGCTTCAGGCATTTCTATGAATCCACAATACCAGTCACAAATGACCAGTTCTTGTAGCAGAAAAATGTCCCAAAATCATCACTGACCCACCTCCATGCTTGGCCATGGGGATAGTATTATTCTACTCATTCTTTCATGCACCTGACAAATTACTGATCCATACAGTTCCTGTTTTGTTTCATCACTCCTCAGAACTGTGTCCCAGAGCTGGAGCCCAGATTCCTTCTGACAATCCTAGTCAACCTTTCTGCTGCTTCTTGGTCAAGAGCCGTGGAGTCCAGCTATGATATCTTTGATTGTTAAGTGATGTTATGAGTGGCACTGACAAAATTTATCCCAGCCTTCATCAGGTGATCCCACAAGTCTCTGCAGTAACAAAGGGGTTTGTGCTTGTTGTCCTGATGACATGGCTCGGGCCCCTTTCTTGCCAGGCAAGTTCTCTTCTGTACTGCTCCCAATGGTGAAGTGGCTGAATCAGTTTCATTATCATTATCATTTATTCTTCATACAGGTTTTAAAATCAGCAATACTGAATGATGGGGTTGAATAATTGTGACATGGCTACATGCTATATCATTCAACTTAATTTAAGTCAAAATCTATCTCTGCAGAGAGTTGAAAGTTATAAATCCTTACTTTTCTTTGGGCGTGAGGTGTTCAATATTTCAAATTGCAGTATGAAAAAGCAATGAAAAGCAATGGTTAATTACGCACATACCCATAAGAGCCGTCTGGCCTTTCTCCTGCATGAGGAACAGCTGACCCCAATCTGTGGCAGCCGTCTTCACCCCAAACACCACCAAGTATCCCAGAGACAGCACCCACAGGAAGGGAGAGAGGAGGAATTCCCTCAGGGTGCTCTCGCTGTTGCCTGGTGAGGGGAGACACAAGAGGTACGTTCAAGTGCTCACATTAAAAAGGGATCGTTCTTAAATGCATTCAGAATACAATAAGTGCAAACTGTAGTTATTCGTCTTTGCTAATTACCTGTTCTTCACAATGTGCACATCACATTGGTGTAAGCAAGTCCCACCTGCATCAGTATGCCTGTACTACATCTATGGAGTCTGTCCTGTAGTCATTACATAATGACTGGTTACACTACATTAGTTCTCAAATGTCAAATTCTAAGACTGATACACCCATAAGCATCATCTCACAGCTATGGCCTTTGGTCCTGTTAGAAGCACAGATCCCTGGGAAATGAGCCAGAGAAAGCTGTGGGACAGGCTAAGGCTGTACTTAGAAGCAGAGTTTGTTGTCAGTGATTGAAATTGTTCCACTTGTTACATGGAGTAACAAGAAAATGATTATGTGAACGCAGCCATTATATGAAAAAAGATGGCTTCCAAGTCTTATGACACTGTTGGGGAAAACAGCTCTGCTTACAGACTCAGAGGAAGAATTAATTCATTAATCTACTGTAGCCACATATGTGACATGCAGTAATATGCGTCTGTGGTTTGATGTGTGCAGTTGCCATATATAAACTTACATAACAGTGTTTTGTGATTTGATGAGCATGGCAGTAATGATCATTTTGAATAATGGAGATACAGGTGCAAACATTACTGATAGACAGTTACTGAAGAGATTTTGATGCACTGCTCCGCCTGCATGTGGGAGGTGGGCGGACATGTTTGATGTTGGGAACTGAATCATTATCAATGACCTGCTCTTCCTGATGTGGATAATTATTTCAACACGCATGTTTGCAACAGATCTGAGGTTACAGTCGTGACTGTGTAGGTAGTTATTATCTTCCTCACTGAGGTGGTTAAGCAGTGATCGTAGCCGCTGTGTCAGTCCAGTCTTCTCTACTTTTTGTTCTAGTCTGCAGTTGTTAGTTGTGAGATCTGTGAGACTGGAAGGTCAGAATATTGGTGTCTGATGTGCAGCTGATGCATAACATTCGTGTTACAGCAGAGATTTAACAAAGTCTGAGATCTAGCAGGTTTTGTCATGAAATGAAGAATATCTCACAGTGGAGAGATAAAATGATTATCCTGCATGATGTTGCCTGATTCCAAAAGATATTCAGTTTATCATCCTGTAATACAAAGAAAAGCAGCAAATACTCACATTTGAGAATCTGGAACCAAAAAATACATTTTTGTTCAATTGCATTATCTGGCCTCAGTTGAGCTATAATCCAGGTCAGGATGATCTGATAAACAATGAACACCTGCAGTATTGACAGTTACTTGGGCACTTTTGGCCAGGACTGCAAGCAAGGGCGCTGATATGCCGTAGCCTAAAGCTACACAGCTACACAGGAAGTGGCCTCTCTGCTTGCTGTAATTCTTGCTGGCACCACTTACCTCCCTTTGCACCCTTCTTGGCAGCTGGCTCAATGCTGGGCAGGCCCACATCTTTTGGCTCATTCTTCACAAACACCAGGCAAACAAATGAGAAGGCGGCACAGAAAATTCCAGACATGGTCAGTATGGTCCTCCAGTCGTAATAGTGCAGGAGCACTGTGACCAGGATTGGACCCAGACTCCCAGCCAGGTTCATACTGCAGGACAGCACAGACCACCATGTTCCAAATTGGGAGGGCTCATACCACTGATGGAAAAGAAACAAGATTTTCGTCATTTCCAAAATACAACGGAGGCAGAGTCAAAGAAATAAGACTGTTTCCACTTGTGTGTACATGTTTACAACCACCATATGTTGCACATTTTGCTGGTCACTTTCATGTTCTGCTTTCCTAAAGAAACATTACGATTCACAAAACTTAACCCATAAGAACCCACAATGACAAAGGTGTCACAAGCCCTTTAAATGTTCTGGAAAGTTCCTTATACAGCTTTACCCTTAACTTTAACTCATGAAGTCCCTAAGTGACACATGCTGAACATCACGATAGGTCATGTGACTTCCCATAACAACATTTTCAAGATGGCTGTGTGCCAGGTCACCACAAGGGGCACAGCTAGCCAAATTTAAAAATTGTTTTTTGTTGTTAAAGTTAAGATTCAAGCCGTTTCAGAATTCTAATGCTTACATAACAAGTCCTTTATTACATTTAACCTGTTGTAAACACAATAAATGAACAGATTGATATAAAACAAATCAGACAAATATCATTGTAACATTGTATCAAAAAATGCCAGAAATGTGCTCTATTTAGTCTGTCCTATGTCCCCCATAATTATCCTTGAAGGAGAAATGGGTCCGGGTTCTTACGGGTTAATTACGTTTTCGATTTTAGGAATAGAGACATGACAAACAGTTGACCTGATATTCATGAGAGATTCGTGAATTTGAGATCGTTCAACAGCATTTTAACACTTTCTTTCTCTGAAGTACAAAACTGTTCAGAGTCTTCTGTTATTTTACTGGTTTTAGCATCAGAACCACACCCTGCCATGATGTAATGCAGCTGAAGGCGCCCATAAACATTCCTCACACAGCAGCACAGTAACCAATAACTGGGCAAACACTTGAAGCAGCCCACAGGCTAATTTAACACTGCGCTGATCCACAGTGTGTAGATGTTAACTCAGCTGTGGAGCAGGAGCTGCAGAGCTGTAGCAAACGGGTTAAGACTCGGAGCTGTTTAAAGACGTTTCCTCTCCCCGAAGAAGGAAAACACCTTTAGTCAAAGTTGTTTTCTTTCGGAAAGATCTACTGAGGATCTTCTAAAAATACATTCTCCTGTAATCTGATGCCCTCCGTACGCTGAACACATGCCAAAGCCTATTTATTCCCCACCTTTTGAACATGCTTCTTAAGAGCTACGAGGCATAGGAGAGCAGAATGCCTTAGGCTTTGCTCAAAGAGTATTTACTTTCAGAGTGCTGCCTATAAAATGCAAAAAATTACCTGCACTAAAAGCTCAGCAATGCAAAAAAAATCTAAAAATTTACAATTTTATTCTAAGAACTGTTCATAATACTACTCATACATAAGATGACATTTCCTCAAATGAGACACTGCAGCCTCCAGCCTCAGGGTCAGCGCTGTCTTACAGCTCAGACCAGGACTCCTACAAACAACTCTGAACACGGGTCCGCTTTCTCTTCAGAGTGCAAACACACGCAATATGTTTATTAGCAGGTGGCTCACACTCTGGGCTTACACACTTTCATTAGCTGCCCAGAATAATCAGACATCCCAAGAATCCTGCGCATTGAGAGCGGGACTTCCTTTGGCTCTGAACAATCTCATTTAAAATCAAATAGGAATGAATTATGAATCCCATTTCATTACGGGGCAGACGTGGTGGTGATACCTTGCGCAGGACTTTCCCACACGGGGGCCAGCCACAGCCCTGTCCTAGGCCATTGATGAACCAGAGCAGTGAGAACATGGAGACAGTGGAGGTCCAGGAGAAGGCTACATTGATGCCACCCACCAAGAAGAGGCCAATGGAGAAAAGCCAGCGGGCGCTGATTTGATCCGACAGCACGCCACTGATGAACTTACTGATGGCATAGGCCATGGTCTGGCTGCTGGTGATCAGACCTGCAGACACAATGTGCAGAGAGAGAGTATAACATGTCAACAGCTGAAAATCATGCTAATAATAATAAATCTGTCTTGTCTTCAGTAGCAGGAGGACACTCCACCATTAAAGTTCTTGATATCGGCTACAACCTTCCCTGTCTAAGTTCTGGTGCTCGCACGGTTCAGACTCTGTGTTTTTCATCTTTTTTCTTGGTGTTAGCTGTTAGTAAAGTATTACAACTCTCCACTAAGGCCAAGGGAGGTGGTGAGACTACACTCCACAAAGCAAAGTGCTGCATTAGACATGAATGTTAAGAGTTTGATGTGTGAGGTGGAGGGTGAAGCTGTAGCTCTTCAATGAATTAAACAGTGAAATTAACTTAAAATGACCGGATGCAGCTTCACATCCGTTTCCTGTAGTTTTCAATTTGTCACAGTGCATGTTAATACCTTTGTACTGTGGATGGAAAAGCTAAATAAGCCATATTTATACTTTACTGCATTTGTTTCCGTCAAGCAATAGTCTCATTAAAGACCTAACTGTTGCACAGTTAATGTTGCTGTCTTACCCAGGTCATCTTTGTCTAGGTCAATCTCCTCCATGACAGAGGGCATGACAAAGGAGAAGGTCTTCCTGTTGAAGAAGTACAGCGAGTAGCCGATGAACATGCAGATGAAGATGACCACACGATAGTAGCCGTAGCCTGTGGCCGCCATGATTGCACTTGAGCCAACAAAAACAAAATTTTCAGGATGACTAAGAAAAAAACAAGAATTCTTTCCAGCAACCGTCGTTGGATTCTTCTGTAGAAAAAAAAAAAAAAAAAAAAAGTCAACACTATGAAGCAGGTGTTTGCTCTGGGACAATGGAGATATGAAACAATGGCTGGGCAGCACTGATCAAGTGTTTTCCATGGGGTGAGACACTCCTCTTGCAGGCTGGTTGCTCCGACTTATCTGTGAGGCTGCTCCATGTAGAGGCGAGGGCAGAGGGAGGAAACTTTACACCAGCCTGAAAATGAAGACAACACAACAATTGTGAATTAAGGCACAAGTAGGTGGTCATTTGGGAACTGCACACTTTGGCATGGGCCCTTGGTTGTAATGTGTTACACAGAGACACACAGAAATCGTGGCTTCATCATAGCTGTGTAACATCTGGAGCAGCATTTCTTTCTCCACGTTGGCGGGGCTGGTGTAGAGCTTCCGGTCAGCTGACCTGTCGCACATCACCAGGTGCAGCTTCAGGTGCGGGGGCCTGGACCTGCAGCTCAGCCTCTTCTATTGCAGGCTGCGCCGTAAATGTCAGTTGCTCCTTTAACTGGCTCGGGCATGTGGCGCCAACGTCTACAGTCAGCAACTCAAAAATAAATATCAAAATATCAGGTGTCGGCAAAAGTTCAGCTCAGAGGACTGACCTGGTTGTGGCCATTTTCCTTTAGAAGTAAATTTAGAAGAAGTGCGACGAGCCTGGACGCTCTGTAAGGATACTTTCCTCTCCACAAAGCAGCAACATTGTGCTCCGTGTTGTAGCTTTGACACGATACGCGTGTGTGACAGCTCTAGCTCTCTGAACGGACCCTGGCAGAGGCCTGTGTCGGACAGCGCGTCCACAGCCACGGGACAAGTGACTGTACTCATTTATTCAGGGAACAGAAGCAGTCTCTGCTAAAGCCGGTACAAAGTGTTCACACAGTTTCTGCTGGCGAGCTGGACAGGGGGCGGTCTGTGTGTATTTGAGTGTGCCCCGGCCTACATGTTTCCCAATGCCGGCATAAGACGAGCCACACCGGTGCTCGACGCCGCGTGAACGGCGGTTTACCGCCCGCTGCTACCCCGAACGAGGAAAAGCCCGTGAGGCTGGTTACCTTTCTGTCGCGTCCCTCCTGCTGATCCCATCCATGAAGACTGACGGAGCGCGTTCATGAGTCTGCAGCTCTTAAGCGCGTCACCGTGACACACAGCCACCGTGGCAAAACACACACACACACACACATACATACACACTGTGCTGCAGGATTTAGTTCCCAGTGCTGCACCACTAATACATGAACTTCTCTAATGTCATTGAGCTGTTCATCAGACAGTCGTTTCTCACGCCGCCAAACTCCATTTAAATATCTGTAAATTTAAATGTTTATTGTCTCAGAACAAGATTCAACATAATATAATGCATGGTCACACATTGTTTAGTAATCGCTTGTGCCTGTAGATTAACTCGGCTCAGTCGACGATCGATCTCTTTTTGCAATAACATCTGAACATTTGGCTCACACTGCTCAGTGCTGCCCTCCTCTGTCGGTTGAATCAAATGTACTTTGTACAAAGTGCATCTTCAGTGTAACTCTATACACTTCCTCACTGCAGGGAAACACTAACGATGTTAAAAACCACTGCACTGTGTTCAGCAGCTGTAGTTGTCAGTTGTGTTTTTCCTACTTCAAGAAGTCAAAAGAAGGTCTATTATCAGTGTTGGGGAGTAGTGACCTACATGCAATAAAACCAGTAGCTCATCCACAGTCATATGTGCATAGTGAGCAGTTAAATACAGTTTGTGAAGTTAATGACTGAAACAACAAACAGTTTTGGGCAAGAGTTTGAGTTTTTACTTTTATTTTATCATTGTGACTCTGCTGTAGGCCACTTGAACCCCCTTTGACCAGCCCTGCCCCCTCGCCTTTCATCCTGACCACTGTGATGATATACCCATGCAATGCATTTGTCAAGCAGTCCTCACCACACACTTGACCTTTGTGTAGTACATGTGCAAAAGCCAAGGGTGGGTGCTGCTCAATTGTCACACAGTTACAACATCATCATGGATAAACCTCCTGAATCTCAGCCCGAGGAAGAATCACCAGGACCGTACTTAAGCAATTATTGTATACAAAACCAAGGCTGACATTTGTTGCACCTTTCCAATTGATAGTGTTTTTTTTTTGGTTCATGTTATGACCTGTAAACAAGTAGGCACATTTACAATAAACTCAATTGGCATTTGACCTTTTATGTCATACCGTGTTATCATGTTATATCACATGTACACTCTCAATTGTTTTTAAGTCTGTGACTCCTGGATGGGGAGTTCTTGACAGTATAGAATCATCTAATCTGTCATTGTCAGCTGATATCCAAGATGTTTTATAACATACCTTCAAAGTAACACTGTCTCCTGACTGTACGGCCTTAGAGTGGGGTGTGCTGCAACATCTGGGGTTGTTTTACAAAGCAGGATTAATAAAGGCAGATGGTAACAGCTTTTAGGACAAACGTAAAACTCCACCAGACCTGAAACTGAAAAAACAACATGATGAATTGAATTGAAAAAGATATTTAGGGTTTTATGGGTGCAGTATGGTTCCCAGGAGATACGATCCTCTATGTCTACACTACGCCACCTCAGTAAAATGAAAACATTGTTATTTTGGGAAACTTTTTCTTGCCAGAAGTAGATAAGCTTCATATTTGTCTTACGTCTCTAATGTGATGCTGGAGTCAGGAGATGGTTACCTCAGCTTAACGTGAATACTGGGACTAGCAGAGCAACTTTTCTCTGGTTTTAGTATGGTATCAAATGAATGAACCTCCTCAATGTGTGTATACAGAGTGGCACTCTAATGCCTCCGCTTAGTACAAAACAGTCGAGCATGTTGATTGTTCATCTACCAACTGCAGACAGTTGTATACTATAAACAGCGTAGTGTATTGGTTACAGTACATATGTAGTAGATCTATAGTACAGCTTCAAACCCCAGGAACTCAAATATATTGCAGTAAATACAGCACAGCCCAGGACTGAAACAGAGGCAGCTAAGTGGAAGTCAGCCATCATTAATCACATTTGCTGCAGCTGTATTTCTTCTGCTGTATTACATTCTTAAGTCAGTCCATATCTGTGGTTTTTTATAAAGTCTCATCTGCTTCAGTTTGCCTTCCTTTTATTATGATGATCAGATATTTGTACACTAATGTTGTTGGTATGTTTTTTGTGAAACATTGTGTAATGTGTTTGTATCCATGTTGTCTCTCCAGTCATTATGAGGAAGTACAGTCAGTGGATGACTGAAGATTTCAAAAAGCAAAATGCTTCAGTTTGGCCAGAACACAGCACAAAATGTTTGTGTGATTCATGAAACACAACTCTTATAACTGGTGTAAGACATGATTAATAATCATTGAATTGTTGTCAGTCTGAGAGGCCCCGGGAGCACCAGCCAAACACATGTTTTCAGTCAATGTGGCTGATTAGACGTCCTCCTCCACCGCAGTACATTGAGTTTAGTGATCTCAAGTAAGCCACACAAAATCACTTCATCCTGAGCAGAGTGACCAACATAGCTAAAACCACTTGTGCACGTCTATTGCTGTACTCTCAGTTACTGTCAGATGTGTTTACAATACGGAGAGTAGGACTCTGGCCTTGTTTTTGTGTTAACTCCTCAGTTAGTGCTCTGGAAATGACAATTCTCATTTCTCTCTTTACCATTACAGTTGTTTGTGTGTAAAGACACTTCTTGCCAACAGATGGAGCCGAAGTAATGTGTTACTGCAGCTGATGAGCGACAGTGACAGAATGACAAGTATCAGTGAATTAATTTCTCATGTGTGATTTAACAGAAGTGTTTGTGAACCTACCTCAAAGTAATATGGGAGGGAGACGTGTTTCTATCTTCCTGCTGTCAAGGCATGTTGCTTTTGTGAGTGTGTGTCTATAGGTTTCCCTTTTTTTCTTTTGTTTTGGCTTGAGAAAGAAACCTCTGCAGCCCAGAGCTGATCACTCAGACCTTCACTATGTTATTTGTAATTTTGTGGTATGTGTTGGGGAAACTCATGAAAATTTGAATCCTTAAAATCCAGAGTATTAAGGGAATGAAAATTGACCTAGTTATCAGTAAAACTGTTCAGGATTTGTTCTATTACCCTATACAACTTGATTAAATTTGCTATTAGAAACTAGGAAGAGATCTTTATCGTTTACCGTCTTCCAGTGTTTTTACTTGATTGGACTCATCAATCAATAATCCCATAATTTAAAACTCTTTGGACAATGTTTATTGTTTTTATAAATAAGTAACTTGACTTGAAAATTGTTTGGAATTTTCCATTACCATCCGACATGAACTGTAACCCAAAGTTACTATCATGCAGAAATATTACAAAGAGCTACAAGTTGAAATGTAAACCACAACTTGAACGACGCCTCATTCGAGCCCCTCCCGTTTCCCCTGTTGAAGTTACTGCATGTTAATTACGCATTAATAATAGGTTAATAACCCTTTCTGTAGTCCAAAGTTCAAATTAAAAGTCCTTGAGTCTTTCAGTTTCTCAGGGCTTTTATTGCAGCGCTGTTGTTCTGCAGTAAGCAGCCCATCAGGATTTCTCCTGGTGCTCTCCATGGCTAAAATATGGAACGGTCTGTGGTGTGAACAACAATAGAATCACAAATGGCCTTTCATCATCATCACTCATGCTCCTGTGTTAATAGCCTATTTATTTTTATGTTGACAGCATGTTGTCCAGTTGGTCTTTTAGACTATTAAATATTGTTTATAAATATTATGCCTGACCTGATGGTGTTTCTACTGACAAGGGTGTTTCATTCAGGCATGTTATATTAGCATTTAACCTTTTCTTTTATTGTGTATGATCACATCCCCCATGTGTCTGGATGAAACAACAAGGCACATGGTCAGACTGGGAAAAAAATCTGCTCTAAAATTGCACCCTGCCTAGACCCAGACATGGTCCAGCCAGCCTCCTTGGTCTATTGTATGTTGATATGTTGTTTTGGTGACAATATTAGCTAGGAATCAGAATCACTTGTATGAACATAAAACTAGACACATTTTGGCTATTATAAAAACAAAAACAAAAACACTGGCACATCACTTTTCACTTGTCTCTGTACTCAGAAGCTGCAGACAGGAAGTATCGATCATTGGTGAGAGTGACAGTTTTGCAGCATCCAGGGAGAGAGGGAATTTACTGCACTGCATCAAATAACAAGGTGCTTCTTTAGATTACACAATACATTCCTGTACACAATTTATATGCTTGTCATTAGGGAGGCAACCAGGTTGAAACACATTTTAAACACCACAACATACACTGATCAGCTACGACATTAAAACCTGTCACCTGTTTTAGTTGTGGCTGATAGTTTATTGTTTTCAAGCAATGTCTCATAACTGAGGCACAGACTACAATCTGGTCCTCCCGAGTCCAGAGACGGGACAAGGAACTATCCTGTGAGGTAGTGTCATAGTTGATCACTTTAAACTCAACTAAGGATGTTAAATATCTTGCCAACTTAAATGTCATGACCTTATAAGTGCAAACATAAGCACTCTGATGCTTTTGAGATGCCAGTGTTGAACTCTGACCTTTGTGTGACTGATCTCTGCAGTAATTAATTGCAGTAAATGGTGTCCAGTTTAAAGGTAGTTTAAAGGTAGTGGCAGGCATTATTATTATTATTA
>CM076660.1:20158438-20231631 GCA_038496675.1 Rachycentron canadum | reverse complement strand
AATAATAATAATAATAATAATAATAATAATAATAATAATAATAATAATAATAATAATAAATATTTTTTCCTGAGACTTGGCAAAGGCACATAACCACAGGATGGTAATTCTAATTTGTATTTCTAAAGAAGCTTAGATTGATAAGAGATGTCTTGGATCAAGGTCTCAGATATTTCAGTGTTCGGTGAAAAATAATATAGGTATGAGGTAAAAATCAATTAACTTAAAATCTTAAATAAGCTTATGGGACAACCATCTGAGAACTTGATTTAATCAATTACATACAGTCTGATTCTAAAAATACAGTTTGCTATAGATACAAGGATGGCCAGGATTACTTTTTCAGTGGAAAATTCATTGGTATTCATATAAATATACTATGTATTTTCCAATGGAAACAGGGAGATGCTGGCCTCTGGGCTGGCCCACAAAAATATGTCACCTCTGCAGCACAAATGTTCACATTTCACATAAGAAGTGACATTTCACAGAAGGAGAGAGCGGCCGCAGAGCACGAAAGCCTCACATCCCAATTACTTCTATCTATCTATCTGAGGAACTGTTTCCTGAGGTTAAAATATATTTCACATAACTTATTTTATTTATAACCAGTTGATTCATTTTGGGACAAATTGGAAGTTGATGAAACCCAAAATATTAAACTGGTTGTTGTGGTATGTGTCCACTTGTGGGTGTATGCAGATATGCAGACCTATGTTTTACTGAAGGTTAATTGAAGAAAAAAAAATACTAAAAAATTGTCTGTATCTATAAAATATGTAAAGTAAAACCTCTCTTCTTCATCAAAGGCAGATGGACACACTAAGCAACTGATGCTCAACAGGAGGTTTATCTTTGAAAGGCAGCTCTGTACCACCCAAAGCTGCAGGGCAGAGACCAATGGCAAGTGAGAAGGCAGAGCACAGGTGCTGGGTCCAGAAAAATAATACTCGAGATGGAAATTTAATAAAAATGTAAATTTCTCTCAAGAGTTGCAAGAAGCAATTTGAGGATCTGCAGAGCAACGTTTGGGTAAGTGGATGGTATGAACACACTGATGGGCTGAGGTGATTGTTTGTTGAGGCAGCAGGTCTTGGTATTAGGTTCCTGAGCTAATAAACCCTGGTGTGTTGGTTGTGAACATGTAATTGCATATGAACAGAAGCAGTGAGGACATGGGACTGGATGGTTGTATGAGTGCAGCACTAATACTGTAATAAAGCGTGGCTTTGTGTGTGTGTGAAACGCACTGAATAGACTGATCACTTATAATCAAATCATATAATATCATCAAATCTCTCTATGCAAGCTGCAATGATCAACAGGCTACAGCTCCATTATGATTAAACCTTAATTACTGGATAGCTGCACCATCATAAATTAGTCAACTATTGTTAAATTATGCAGAAAAATCACAGGCTGGCACAAGTATTATGTAAATTCAACAGAGTAAATTATTGAGAAAATTACTGAAAGTGGGAGTGACTGATAGCATGGAATAATAATGCTCCAGGGAGCGGTACAGAGCAGATAGTCTTCTCTAAAAATCTATTTGTCTCAAGACACAGACAGAAGCACACACATATTCATGACCTCTCCTGTCATTTTAATCGTCTGCAGTTCACCATTTCTGAAATAATCAATCTCAGTGAAATGTATATGAGAGACACTTGTTCCCAGTGTAATAATCATAAAGCGGTGAATCAGTGTGTGCAGAGAGAAATTATATTGTTGTATAATTATAGTGTCGAGTCAGAGTGTGTCCCCATTACACTGATCAAACAAGGAGGTTAGTTGAAATGTCAGTCAGGAGCGGTGTATGGCCTGCCATGAGTGTGTTAGCAGCGCCGACTCCAACAGTGGCTGAATGTCACACGAACACAATGAGCTCCTTTTTTTGTTAAACTGACAAATTAGACCTGTCACTCTCTGACCAGCAGCAGTGAGCTGACATTTATAGAAGCTGAAGATTTTCCCTCCTACTCTGTCACACTTTGAAAAATGAATCTGAAAAGTAGATTTTTTAACACGACTTCCACAGTCGTGCAGCAGCTCTGTGCTTAGACACAGCACTGCTTCAGAAGTAGTATCTGGAGGCAGACAGACAAAACAAATAACATTAAAATGAATAACATTACCTGTTTTGCCCTTAAAGTCCTGAAACCTAAATAATGTCAATTGTGTGTCTATGTAGATATTTTTCACGTTACTTATTGGTGCTAATGTTTTAGCTGTTAGCTGTAAGATGAGTTAGTTCATAGCTACAAGAGAACATCAATACAAACATACACACACCCACACACCAAATATGCCAAAAAATAGTTTTAAGTGTTAAATAAAATAAAAAATAAAATAAAAAATAAAAAGAATAAAAATCTTTCAATATCAAGTTGGTGTCTTAATCAATGTTACATTTCACCCCAGGAGGGGTCGTCTTGTCACCATGACTAAAAACATTGTAGGTATAGTCTGACATTTTCTTGCAGAGAGTTAACTGAGAGGATCAATACCTTTAATCTGTGTATTACATATGAATCTGAAACCTGGCAGCTCAGTGTAGCCTAACTTAGCATACAGACTGATAATGGAGGGAAACCACTAGCTTGGCTCTGTCCAAAGGTAGAAAGAGTTCAGCCAACCACCAATGCTAAAGCTCACTTTTCTTTTCTTTGTTTCATAGACTGTATATATAACAAATTACAGTGGGTTGATGCTTTCAGTCTTTGTGCTAAGCTAAGCTAACCATCTCCTGGCCAAAGTTTCATATTTAATAGATAGTTGTTCCAATCTTCCCATATAACTGTCAGCAAGAATGTAAGTGAGTACATTTCCCAAATTGGTAATCTGTTTTTTTATTTATTTTTTTTTTATTAAACCTTTTTTTGACTCAGATAAGATGGCCTTTGCTGAAGTACAATGCCTTCAGCTTGTCCAAATGTTCCTTTGATGTGTTCTTTGGGCAAAAACGAACCTTTACATAACCCTAAGCCTGTGTGCTGTGGAGGTGCCTGTTTTCTGCTCCAACAGAGGGTATGTGTGCCATTATCATCATACAAGTATGGTGTCTGTTCCCTGTTATCAAGATATCAGTTCTTCTGATTCTATTAAAGTCAGAAAGAAAGCCATGATCCAGTTTGAAATAATCACATGCAGGATTTAAGCTAATCTCACAAAGTAAATTCTAATGAATATTAAGGGTGCTCTTATGTATTGGTCTTTTGGTATTACAGTCTATCCGTAGCTATCATGACAGCCTAGTGAAGACAACCCATTTCATTTTAATGGTAGCATTACATCAGTTCAAGCTCAAAGAACAATGTCAAGCTTAGTGGGGGTCTAACACAGAGGAGGAAACATTATTTACTTTACTTTAATATTTCATCATTGTGACTTCTGATGAATTTAACTGACTAACAAGGAAAGAAATATATATTATCATCAGGCACGGGCTAATTATAAATGAACTAACCATCCATTTTCTTCATCTTTAACTGTCAACAGTCTTTTGTTGAGAGAGATTTGAAACATCTGGCAAAAGACAGAGTACTGCACCATGACGCATAATCACCAGCTGGTCTTTATAAAGTGAGACTGACAGTCACTAACCTCAGGTCAGTTTCATCATCGAATTCCTTCATACATATTTACATATACTGTATATATAATAATATGTTTAATGTCAAAATGAGTAAAATTAGATTCTTTAATGTTTACCAGACCCAAATGCCAGTGATAATGCTGCACACTGTGTTACATCAAGTCCCTGTGAGTCAAATGTGGAAATAAGGAAAATGTGTTCTGACACTGCAGAACTGATTCACCATTTCACTTCCAGCAGTTCCCCCTTGTCATGGAGGTGAGAAGTTGAGAACTAATAAGTATTTAGCAACCCCACAGACGAATGCTTGTTGAATATGCATGAGACTCATATTCTGTAGTATGAGGCAGATGAAATGTGTGACAATTTCTGCATGTTCTTGAGAAAAGGTCATTTTAATCACAGCTGATTTCCTGTTTACACACTGATGTGCTAACAATTTTCATTTTGCATGAATAAAAAAAATTATCTTTGGAAAAGATGTTCAGATTTCAACCCTTTGCTTCTCTGTCTTTTTGTTCAAATATTAGAAGCTGATAAAAGTTTGATTTTGTCCAGCTGTAAGACCCCTGTCTATAGAACACTATATTTATAGGGGACAATTTACATTAGTCAACTTTAATCTTTAAAGCATCAGTGTAAATATTCTGGAGTTGGCTCAACAGCTAATAAAACCTGACAACTAAAAACTGACGAATGACTAAATACATACAACACAAGACAATAGGAAACTTATCATAGCAACAGTACAGCCAGACAAGACAAACAAAAACATGAAATCACATAATATCTGCCATTTTTATTTATTTATTTATTTCAATGTGTAGACTGCAGCTCCACATTTCCATTTCAGAAATGCCTGAGCCTCCAGTTTTACTGCACCTGAAAGAAACAGCTGTTGAACGACTGAACAATGGTGACAATGACTGAGTTTGTTATAGAGTGATTCAAGTCTTTGCACTAGTTGCTGAGATGTTTACACAGTATTTCCAGATGTTGACTCTGTCCCAAATCTCTTAATCACATTTCTCAGTTATGTGAGGTTTTGAATATAAATTCCAGTTTTACAACAATAATAAAAGGACACTTTACTGATGCAGTTACACAACATGGGGAAATGAACACAAAGTTACTCTGAGTCTCAGTCAGATAGAGCACACTCACCTTTGGGTGCCAAATGACAAAGAAATTAAAAGTAAATCATGCTGCTGTTATTACAAATTTGTATGCTATGAATGTTGTCCTTTGTTCCAAATGCCTCCAGTGAAAAAAATGAAATCAAACCAACAGCCCTTACAGAGGGAACGTGAGAGTGCTCTTGTGCAGGTGCAGCTTACGCGTGCAGATGTTCACAGCAGTTAATGACATGAACCTCTCAGGATCATTTCATCATTAGGCTTTGCTGATAAATAAAGCACTAAAATGTAAAACAAATTTTTGCAATATGTTTAATTATTGTGATGAAGTCAGTATCAAACAAGCTCATATTTGAGAACAAAGAGTCTCCAGTCCGTCAGCGAGGCGATGCAGTGTATCGCTGTCTGTCACGAATCCTTCTGTCACATTGCATTGAGCCATATTTTGGCATAAATAAGACTGGAACAGACTGATCATACAGACGTACAGCAGAGAGAGTGGATTATGCTACAGGCCTGGTTTTTATCATGACAGCTTTTCACAGTCCGATTTTTTTTTTCAATCTTACTCAAGAACAGTGACTTGTGTAAAAACAATAAAACTTCGGACGATCAAATTCATTTTTCAAAAATGAAGTATATGAAGCCTAAAATTAATGGTATGAATACTGTATGTCATACAACATATAAATGAAGAAATAACCACATATTTCTGATATTTGATTGCATACCTAATATGTGTATATTTCAAAATTGGACAAGTGAATGGGAAAGTATGTCTAATATGTCTAAACCTTTGACTGGTACTGTAACTATACAGAAACAAAAAAGATGGTTAGTGTTGTTGTTGAGTTCTTATAAACTGGAGCGAACCAACACAAAATGAGTTTTACTGTATGAACTTTACAGTTTGTGTTTGTGTTTATCACAGTTTGCATGACCACATGTAATCTTTTCTTTTAAGTTCAACATGGCACACAGAGTAATGTGCCAGATCTGATGTCAATCACCCATTTATTTATTGTGTAGGCGACACAACTGCAAAACAGTCTGACAGCTCATGTTGCAGCAGCGTCTGCTAAAGCACAACAAAACAACATAAAAGAATCAAATATTCTTCTGAGACTTTTCAGCAGAAAAAACAGGCTCTGCAACAATAATATGATACTGGCAGCCTGAATGAGAAAGTGTCCAGTGAGTCGTTGTTACTGCAGAGTAGCTTTCCAGAGCATGATCTGAGTGCAGAGGTACCTCAACGGACGTAGAGCTCTGTCCTGCAGCCTCAAACACCTGCAGCTTCCTTTCTGCTGTAGCTGCTTCTTCTTCTGCACTTTTTCATGGGAGCTCTGTTCTTCCTGTTGGGTTCCCTGTGGTTTAGCTTTAGTTCTCTAAAAAAACTCCTCAGGGTCATTAATTGTTGGTCATGGAAACATTATGCTAAAGCTTTTTGTGAGTGACATGGCTTGTTGCTTGTTATTTGCACCAGGTGATTCTGGAGAGCAAGGAGAGACAGCTGACGGACATAAGTTACTGATTACAACCAGCTGCCATTTCCTTAATCCTGAATTTCACTTTGCTTGTCAGTGTGTTTTGGTGCCTGGCACAGCAGGAGCAATGCACTTACTGGCTGACACATGTATCTGTACTCCACCTTACTGCTGCACCCAGTGTGTGAGTCCCAGACCTGCCATCATCAGACCTGTCTGCACCCATTACATTCAACACAAGAGCTGACCAGCATCTTTTAATCAACAAAACACAACCAACGCCATGGCCAAACAGCTCTCTATGTGTCAGGCAACCCTCTTCATATGCTGAGAGTCTCCTCATTCTTCCTGTTGCCATGTTCCTCCAACAAAAGCTCTAATGGTTTCCCTCCTCTGCACGGCCCTTAGCTATTAACAGTGAATGAAAAGATACAGACTCTGAGTTGGAAAACCAGAACATGTCCAAAGTGAAATTCATTTTCCCAACAAAGGACTGCTGATGGAAAGTAGATACATCTGGTACAAAGCATGTCTTCTTTTTGTATGAGATTAATGTAGTTTGTACTTGTTGGAAAACAATACCATGTAATGTATTACGAATCTGAATATGGGCAAGAAAGACACACTAAATGATGACATCACAACCAGGGCGTGTGATGAATCGACTAAACAATTAAATGTTTTGCACCAGAAATACTAATTATTACAACGCTGAGCGCATCTGTCTGTTGCTGAGAATTCATATCAGGTTGTTTTGTTTGCTAATGTCTATCTGTGCTTTCCTTTCTGCTGAAGAGTCTATCCTATCGTCCTACTCTCACTTTACTGCACCACCTGTGTGGGTATGGGTCTTCCCCGCCTGCCGCTGGCATTGAGAGTGCAATCTGGCCTGACATGAACCCAGCAGGGGTCCAAAGGGGTCCAGAGGGGTCCAGAGGGTCACTTCAAACATCAGAAATGCTTGTGCAGAAGGGGTACACTGACAACTTACACTTTATATTGCTGTAGCTTTTAGTTTTGTTTGTTTGTGTCAGTGCCCAGCCCACACAGACTCTTAAGATATAAAAAATACCACTGCCATGTCCATATATTTCTCCTCTTTCAAGCTCTAAAAGTAAAATCTTTCTCAAGTACTCTCTTCAACTCAGCTCATAATCATCCACAATCAAGAAGCCATCAATCACATCATACACAAGACAATCACATAATGTTGTTAGGATGTCATGAAGCTGACATGTCAACACATTAACACAAATACACTGACTCTCTGCTCTGTCAAGTGATGAATGAAAAGAGAAGTTTTCTGACAGTGCTGCAGTGTCATATCTACCCTGCTTTGGTGGCACTTGTGTACAGCTGTTCACACATAAGGTGGACACATCACACTGATGCCACTAAGTACTAACACATTAATGTGCCACCACTGCAGAACTTCCACCCTGTGCAGCATCTTCTTAATGGCCAAAAAAAAAAAGGTTTCTGTGTGACATTTGAAATCCCAGAGATGATTTATGCCATAGCCAGGTGAGGATGAATCATTTTGACAGTGAAGCAGTATTACTGTCAGGTAGGAATGTGCCCTACAGACCTGTTGGCTAATGATCTTATGTTGCAAAATGGGTTGTCATGTTTCCATATAGCTCAGCTCTCTCAGTTTTCAAAATGATGATGTTATTTGTCATGTGAGCAGGCTGAAAGTCATATGGAGAAAATAAATATATTTTTTGATTTAAAATAAAGAGTTGTGTTAAATATATTAGTGCATAGTTCATATCTAGAGCCACAAACAAGGCAACCAACAATTTTACATTATGCAGGAACAAGTTATGACAAGAGACCTGTTGTCTAACATTTAGTAAATGATAGACATGACTACAAAATCACAAGTGAAACGCTCCCCCATTATCAAAAGAAATTCATCTTAATTTTATTACTTTATCTTCACTTTAAGAGCAAAGTAATTACCATTTTTTATTCCATTCTGTCACCTCTGTTATACCCCCCCAGGGAAATCATACCTGTCACACCTGCTGTACCTGTCTGTTGTCAAGCCAGTGATGTGAGCGCCGTCAGGAGAGCTTGTCTTCTGTCTCATTTCACTGAATACACTCAAAGTCAATGTGAAGTCATTGTCAGGAGGACTGTATGAAAGTCAGTCAGTCAGGCTTTAGTGAGAAGTGATAGAGAGACATTTCAGATTGTTTGCTTGAGGAGCATGTTACTGATTTTAAAGGGGCTTAAAGGACGGACGAGTCCTCCCACCTGAACAACCACACAGGTTATTTTCTTCCATAGGAGTGTCTCCTGAAACAGCACCTGCTGTGGCAGACAGAACAGTACAATACAATATTAAACACGCAGACTGTACCTGGAGCAGCTTACCTACCAATGTCGCCATGGTTACATGGCCACAAAAACTACTTGGTTAGGTTTAGGACAAAATGGTGAGTAAAATAAGGATAGTAGAAACCACATAAACTACTTGAACATCGCTGTGTCATCTTCCTGTGTTTTGTTGACCCATCCATCCGCACCAACCTCCTCCAGATGTGGACTTTGTTGCTCTATAAACTACGTCACCACGCTTTTCTCTTTGCTCCTGTCATCATCACTACGACCACCAGATGTGGCCTAGCAACAAAACCTGACTATGGGTCATAGTAACCTGATGACAGACGACCGGTGGACTCATTTGCTCTCCAAGTGTCAGAGGACCTGAATGTGGGATTAAGGGGGCTCTGTTGGCAGAGATGGAGATATAACATTCAAGGTTATGTTTTCATGAGTGAAATAGTGAAATCTATGGAAGCCCTGAAAGGCAAGATATTTATTTATTTTATTTTTTGTCTGTGAAAATAAAAATAAAAAACTTTTTTTTTTTTCTTATTTGAAGAGGGGTTGTTCATGAAAAAACAATAACTTTGAAAAATGAAAAGTTTCACATCTTTCTGAGCTTCTGTAGAAATCCCCTGCACTTAACAATCGCCTCTATTAACTGAAGTCGAGCCTTTCATTTTTACAAAGGGAGATGGATCTCTTCCAGGGAGCCCAACATGTTGTAGCTATAGAGAGAGCTTTTCATGTTACCTGCACATCTGGTGAAAGGTGTGGTGTTCAGCAAACTCACTGCCAGACGCAACCCAATCCTCCACACCGCTCCTTTAAGACTGAAAGATAATTGTTTTAACACTGTTGGTTGAATCATATGAATTGAGGAGACAAGAGATGTTATTGAAATGACAGAACAGTGTAAGTTGTCAACAGTTTCCAGGAAGCAAGTTAAGAGACAGTCGGGGCAACGATGATGCAAAATAGTAGAATAGAATATGTGTTCCAGCAGGAAGCCACGTGCAGTGGGAGGAAAATGTCAGGTTAATTTCTGAACCTGTTTTCACCATCGATAGCAGAGCCATTCATGAAGCGGTAGGGGCTGTGTGTCCTGACAAAAATAACCTGCTACTCAATAGCTGATTTCAAACCAAGCCTTCAAGCAAATTGACAAGGCGCCTCTGAGGTTTCAAGCTGCTCTTTTGTGATTTACTTCTTCCCCTCAAATTACTGCAGCTTTTTACCTCTGGCTGTAAAAGTTTAAAATAAAAAAAGAAGAAAATACAAAGTATATCACAATCAAAATATCAAGATGTCTTTCAAGGACATGTGCAAAGTTGATTGCTGTTGCTGTAGTGTTCTTCTGAATTACACGTGGGCAGCTGTTATTATGAAGGCCAGAGGAAGACAACTATGCCCTGCAGCTGTGTGTACTGCAATTTGTCATGGCACAGGGCCAAGATGAAGGTGTTAACCTGGCCCATCTAATGCACTGTAAGTGCTGTGTATAGTAGTCGTGCGAGCTGTCAGAGCACGCCTCCCTTTTTGCTCCTATTCATGAATTATCAGGGCATAGTGATTTATTGCAGGTTGTCATGGTGGCACAAAGTGTGTGCTGCACCAACCCCAGGAACAAATGCTCTTCATGCAGATTAACATGTTGTAAAGTTACAACACTAAAGGAAGAAAAGTTTGTGTGTGTGAGTGACTGCATTGAGAGCAGTGCAGTCGCAGCTCTTGGCAATAAAATGGTTTCCTGTTCTCAGCCTTGCAAACAGCCACTGTTGAGAGCAAGCATGTCAAACTAGGCAGAAGTGTCAATTTAGGCAGAGGAGGAGGTGGCACGGCGAGGGCTTGAATAACTGTGGGGGTTCTCTGGAGGTCTCACTGAGGAGTAACGCTCAGTTAATTACCGCTATTATTTTTGCAGTCTCCTCCAGAGATAAAGGTCTTCTAGCTCAGGCTCTCATTATTAAACACAAGGTTGTTTGTCTCCTTGTGTTGTGGGAGGACCAGGAAATAAAAGCTGAGGGTCTGATTTAATGTGGTGCTTCTTCATTTTGGGCATGTGCATAACTTTAGACAGTTAAGGAGCGAGATGGCTGCAAAGAGGCGCTTGAAGGGTTTGTATGTTTTTGTTGTCTGGTAATAAAGGGTGACACGGGGCTGGCGCACTGGCTTTTCAAGATGCTACGCAAGCAGTTTTAAGCACAAGTGCACTGCTGTCAAAATAAGTGAGCTTCTTTGAAGGAAAAAAATGACTGTATTCAAATGAGATTTTGATGAAGACAATTACTTCTCCTCCCATCGTCCCTCCTGCTGCTCCCTGGTGTGTGTTACAGCAGCTTTGGAGATAAGGCTGATATCAGCATTTATAACAGCCAGTGTCTGCAGTACAAATAAACTGACATGTAGTTAAAATGCCACAATTAAAAGAAGATGTAACTTCCCATTCAGTGTGTGAGTGATTTCCCTTAACTTCATGAAGCTGAAATCCAAGACTATACCTGTCCACAGAGCATTTTAAAGCCACAAGGCAGTGATCACAGGTTTTGCTGGATATAAAGGTGCAAACATATTTGTTCTCAGGTAACTTCATGGCTGATTTTTGTCAAACTCTATATATAAATCTTATATGGAAATTATGGCCAGCACAGATTGCAGACACCAGCAAATAAATTACACAAAACACTGTTAAGCATCATTATTCTGAGGATTTACAAAATCAGATACAGAGCAGCCAGTAGCAGCTAAGGTGTAGGACATACCTTTAAATACGCTGTACAGTGTATACTGTACTGCCACAGCACAGCTTCGTAGTTTATATAGATCAATTATCTTAAGGTAGTTGGGGGTCTAGATATATGACAAAAGTAGTTTAAAAGCTTTGCTTTAGTTTAAGGCAGTGGCCTCTATGACCGGTGAAACTGACACAAAAATCCTCTAAATGCACTGGCTTCTTCTACAGGCTGTGTTGCCCATGTGACTAACCGTGTCATACAAGCCTGAGCCCTGACCACCATCCATGTCACCAGCTCATAGCCAGAGTGTTACCCAGCCAATGACTGGCTCTGGAGTTGTGCTTTCATGCAGGTACCCTCACTCTAATTTGGAAAATATAGCAAGAGTAATAGAAAAGTATGTATGAACAATACTAAACATATATGAAAAATGTGGACCTGACCAGATGTTCCTCTCCCACATCTAAACTAAAGCCACACGGCCAGATCAGGACGATTTGAGTCCAAACACCCTGGTAATCACAGCAGGATTTTTTTGTTCTTCCTTTAACACAGTTGCTATCTGTGTCATTCCCACAGACCTGTCTTTTTATGTAGGATGACCAGAGCTGCATTAATTTCCACTAAATGCTGAATTGGGAACGAAATTTGCATTTCCTTAGGACAGTGGAACAAATGTATTCATTTGCAATTTAAGGTAGTTAATCTTCTTTTAAAAAATCTTCTCTGCTCCAGTTGATCAGTGCAGAGTCTTCTTCAGCACAATTAGCTGTAAAATTCTTGAGCTTAGCTCTTAGTCGTCACTGTGGCGGTGTTTGTGATAAGCACATTGTGTGTAATTCTTTCTTAACCTCATTACCCCTCATGCCAAAGACATTAAAAACATGCCCGTAAATCCAAGGAGACTTTGGTTAATTTTGCTCCAAACATGTGTTTGAGTTTGTGTTTGTAAGGCACATTGATTTACAGCAGATTTCATACACCGATGGAAATTAATTGTTCCTTATAGACATATATGATATGGTGAGGTAGTGTGAGTTCCAGGTTCTGTGTTTAATGCCTCTCCCGGACCATATGCACTATTACCCAGCTATCAACACAGTATTAGCTAGTTTTGTTTGCTTGGAGTCTTTATTTGCGGATGTATTTTATTTCCTGAATCTAGCAACAAATATAACTGTTATTGTGTTGGCGGCATGGTGGTTAGCCCTTTTACCTCACAGCAATGACAATGGTTCTAGTTCGGTTCCTTGGGGCCTTTCTGTGTGGCGTTTGCATGTTCTCTGGGTACTCTGATTTCCTTTTTTCCATCCAAACACATGCACGTTTAGATTAATCGGTGACTCTAATAGTGCCTGTAGGTGTGTGTGTGTGGGAGCGTGAATGGTTGTTTGCCTCTGTATGGATGGAAGGTTTGTTTTATTAAATAATATGTTGAAGTTAAATCTGCACAAACATCCCAGCGTTCACAGGAGAAGAAATTAAATGTGTGTGTAGAGTGAAGTTAGATCACATTAGTGAGCACACAGATTGACCAAGGGTAATATCAGTGTGAGGGGACTGCAGTGTTATGTTTTATTCTAATTAATAGAGGCAGATCCAGTAGATGTGGTTCTGGTTCACTTCTCTTTCAGGAACATGGAATCCAGTGAGGAGTTACCCTGCAGTAACAGCAGCTTTATTAACCAGAAATCCATCATCCATCATCATTTTCCAAGATGGCAGCAGGGCAGCCCTGCAGGTTCTGTTGACTTTACAGAGATTCTGGATTTTACTGAAATGGCAAACAATCATAGTGAAGTTATTATAACAGCTTTATTAAAAGATTTTTGTTGGTATGAACAACAACTGGGATTAAAGGGGAAGACAGTGAGGGGCTGCAAAATATCAAGTATTTATGACGTTCAGGCAAAGCAGTGACAACACCTCTCTTTAATATTCTCTACATATAAACTCTGTCCAGTTTGCATGTATTATTGAGGACATGTTAGTGTATAATTCATATTAAGTGTATTTATAAAATGTAAGACATAAGAAATGGAAATAGTGGAATACAAACAATGTTGACTGTAGAATTTGTCATGACTAATCATAAATGCACATAATGTATATACAGGGGATGCTGGGAAACAATTTTATATTGCATAGTAACACTCAAAGTGTTCTGTTGATTAGAGAATATTTGTGAATGAAACATTAAAATCCATATAAATAGCTTACAAACAGTTTAAGGTATGAAACTATGCCCGCAGTAGAAGGCATGACAAAAAGCCAAGCATACATGGAAGAACAAGATACAAGTATACAAACATTCATTTGACATCTCTAGAGATACATCATCTCTTTTACATGAGCTATGTGGTCATGACTCTTCCTCCATACTCTCAGTGATGTCTTTGAAATGAGTCAGATTCAGACCAGTTCATTAAACATTATCTAAAAATAAACATACATCCATACATACCTACGTATAATTTATAGTTTTATACATTTTAAACATGTTAATCTTTCCATTCTGTGAAAGTGACATTGGGACCCTGTATATAATATGAACATACGACCTTTCAGTGTTTTTGTGACAATATAAGAATACTTACATAAACATACATATTTGTATGAGCAAGACATATATGTCAATACATTAAATTCTTCCAATTTATTGGTTTCATATGTAACTGTTACATATTTGTTTTCATTTCTATGTACATGTATTTCATATATGGAAATTCTCTATCATATTATATTTACTTATGACAGACAAATAAGTGTTGGGTCTGTCATGACATGAAGTGTGAGTGACTTATATTAATGTGCAGAGAGAGGAAACTGGAGTCACAATCACATCAGCAGCAGCAGCAGGACACTTAGAAAACAGTTGTCTGTGTATTTCTAATAAGAGACTGAAAAGGGAGCATGTGGACGATTTCACTTTTGCTCTCAAATATAAATGTAGAAATCTCAGCTCTTATTAATCAAATGTGTTGAGAAAAAATCTCAGTATCAAACATAAAGAAATATTTTTTTAGTTTTGATTTGGCTATCGAATAAGACAAGATTAAAGAATACAATGAATTGTACTACAAGTACAGAGGGAAAGATTAGACAGAAACAATAACCCCATGAATTCAAAAATTCAGTTTACAGATCAACGATAATGCAGTGTTTCTTTTCTTTTTTTTCCTTCAGTTAAATATTCATTGTCCCCACTGAAGGCTTTTACAAGATGCTTCCAGGGCCCTAAAATCTTGACACATCAACATGGACATGGACAGTTGTCTTGCACATTTGTTACTGAATAATGAAGCAAGGCCATTTGGTTCATTTATAATTCATACTACAATATAGAATAACCTTGGGCCAAGCCTTTGCTCAAAATATGAAAGTACAAGAAAATCTGAGTGTCAGCACAGTTTCATTGAGTCACACAGTTCCGATTTTTACACATATCTGTTGTAGGTGTGTATAAGTCAAGAGTTTTTTTGTTCCCACTTCACACAATTTTAATGCGAGTAGCTCAGTCTCATCTGCTATGAGCTTGCTGGTGCAAAGCTATGGAGGAGGCTATCAAACTGTTTCAAGCAGGAGCTGACTGTTGCTGAAACATAGATACTGAACGTTTCTTTACAAATGAACCGCTGTAGCAATTACGTTTTCAGCCAGAATAACCCACAATGCAGAACAACACCAACATGTAGTGACAGCATTATTACACTTATTATAGTTCTGTTTGCAGCACTTGTTTATGGTTTACTGGGACCTTAGACACAGCATGATTATTTACATTTTACCAAAACCTTGATATTTTACTCAAACTTTGCTGTAGTTGTTGCTTTTGTTGACTGAACCACAAACAGGCTTGAATGTGAATGTTAACCTCTGTTTGGCTGTTGTGTGTTACGTACATCTGCCTTCCATCCTAAACACCTCCTGGCCACTGCTGTGGTTAATAAATGTGTTGCTTCAAACATAATCCAGCTGTGTTACCATCCTACTAAATGCAGTTAAGCTGTTTAGACATGTAATTTCTAGGAGACAAGGTCATTCATAATGATTGTATGGGAAGATGTATTAGGCCCAGAGAAGGAAGGATAGGTCATTCTGTAAGTGAAGTGTACCTATAACTTGAATCTGTTTGTTATTCCTTTGTTCATTTCACAACATAAAGACCAGAGAAGCAGCTGCAGAATACCAATTGAGTTGTGGAAGTGATTTGTTTGCTGGTTTGGGAAAGCCTCGCTTCAAGGCTTTGTGAGGAATGAATTAACAGACATTGTAGGCCACCCATTGAGACACCCGGAGACAAAATACCCAGCCATTCAGCTCGGCTGAGCCATTTTTTTCCCTGCAACTTCCTTTGCGTTGTTCTCTCTCTCTCAGCCCCCATTGCCACAGTTCGTGTAGCTGTTGTCTGGAAACAGTGTCAGTGTAGAGGTAGATGATGCTTTCCCATAAGGCACTGGCTATGCATTAACTCGACTGTACTCAAAACAACCTATAATCCAAACAAAGCATATTGAGCACAATCCTGCAGCTTCAGTATTGCACTAGCTGCAGGGAGGAGACAAGTGTGCAGGGCTTTGCCCTAAATATTGCCTTCACCCCTCTGGAGACCAACTTCCAGGAGATCTGGAAGTCTGTCAAAATGCGTACAGGGTCCCTGGGCGCTTTGACCTACTTGTTTCTTTTGCGAGGCAGAAACAGAAAATAGCTCACAACTGTAACAAAAAAAAAATTCAATCACCACAAACATTCACAGGAAAAAAAGTAATGTGACGGCATGTTATTTTGCCAAGAATTGAGTTCATTAAAATCAAGGCAACACAGAGCATAGACTACCAACATCACATCTGTACAGCATAATGTAGGTTACTGAACCAAACACTATAATCATCTCTTCTGCTAATTCTGCAGCAAAAGGATTCAAGTCTACACTAAATGCTCACAGTTGTACCATTACATAATCACCACTTGTTAATTTCCACTTCTAATAATACCTGGCCTGTTCTTTCTCTATATGTTGTACATACCATGATAAGGTAGATATTTGCAGCAAAGGTTATTTTATTATGGCCACAGTCCAACATGGCCACAGTCCAAGATTTTCTAAAGGCAATATTCACGATTAAATTTTGCAACATTTCTATGAAAATAAAATAAATAAACAGAGCCACTCACATCCAGGCTGACTTACAGATCGCTGTGATTAGGGAGAAATTTTAAAGGTCAAAATTCAAACTTTGAAAGGTCACAGCTGCTGCACCCTCGGGTCTCATTTCGTGACGCTACGAGGGATGATGTATGCTGTTGCACAGAGGACTTCGTAGGACAGAAAACAAACACAAAACATATTTATTTACACAAAAACTGCTCACACATATACTGCAAATTATTGATAACTTGTGAATCTGTAGATGTTGATCTTTCTTGGGAATTTGACATGCAAACTTGCGCCATATCATCCTTTTCAGTTTAACACACCTCTGCCAAGTGGTGGTAGAGCAGTTGTCACAGAACTAATACTGTGATAATTGGCGTCAGCAGGGTTATTTCACCTCATCACTTCTTGGCTCTGGAACACATCTCACCTTAAACAACTTTGTTTTCTTGCCATTTATTACCTAGTGTATTTCGAATGGACTAACCGTCTACTGTTGTGCAGCTACCACTGCAACAGTGAGGTGCTGGATTTTCATATTTGTCGCTAATTACTGAGGCGTCACATGATGCGTAGCCACAATCCATTATTTAGTAAAGGTTAGGCTCAAGTTTGCTGTATTAGTCTCAGTAGCGTAGCATTTCTTCTAAATGTCACACCTTTCAAAAGGAGGAAAAGTAGCACTTACTGCTTCCTCAGAGGTGATCTTTCAATGTCAAAAATTGCAATTACATCCCACGTGTTTTGGAAGGCAATTTTGTGCTTGTTTAAACCAGTGGCTTTTCACTGGGTACATTGCATGTACATGTACACAACTGATGACATTACACTTCCTCTCCAAATCTTTCCCTCTCATCCATATGGGCTGTCAGCCCCTGTGTAGTACAAACCAGTAGCTGCTTGTTTCAGGAAGGATGGGGTCGGTCCTGTTGAGACTCCCTCAGTCCCATATAAATACACTCGCAGATGTCTTGCTTCAAGCTGTCTCTGCCTCTCACTCTCTCTCTCTCTCTCTCACACACGCACACATACCACACTGATGCTGATTCAAACAATTAACACTAACAGTGAGAAAGAGGAAGTCGAGGGTTATTCATGTGGTGCAAGGAGAGACAGGAGCTGCAAAAAGGTCAAGTGGAATAAGAGGAGAGAAAGAGTGACGGAGAAGAGCGGAGGGGAGGAGAGAAGGATAGAGGGAGGGAGGGTTCAGTGCCAAATAAGCTGCCCCCTCTTCTCACATCTCAGTCTGTGAGCAACGGAGCACAGCGTGAGCTCTGAGTGCATTCCCAACATGTACACCTGTAAGTCTGTGTTCATTCATTCAGGGATGCAGCATTCATGTATGAATGGCAGCGACTCAATGTTGAGACGTTAATGGCAGCAAAGAGTGTTTTAAATCTGTCTTGATGAGATCACTTGGGCTCGGAGGCGGAGGCAGCGGAGGAGAAGGCAACATGCACAGTCTGCAATTAAGGTCTGGACCTTTTCTCTTCTTTCTCTTAGCCTTTTCAAATATGCAGGAGCGACAGACATGGCACATCTTCTCACTGTTTATGAAGGATCTGCTCTTGCTTTGCTGGGTTTGAAGTCACACTGTAGTGCACGTTGAATGAGACAAGCTACAAGAGAGAGTTTGTCAAACCCTGCGTGACTATGTGACTCAACTACAGAGAACTTTCATGCTGATAATAGTGGCTTACAAAAGACTGGAGGATCATTGGTACTTCAGACATGTTGACGATCTGTGTTAATGTTTTAGTTTCTTCATTGTTTGTTGTTTCATGCATGGATTCTGGTCTGGTTTGTGAAATGATCATCTGGTTGAGAAGAGAAACATTTCAACATGATTTATGTTTTGAAATGTCAAACCTCAGTTTGCTGAGCCTGTCATTCCTGGCTCTGCTCCACACCACTGAAATGTAAATCTTTTAATTAGACTTTGGATAATATTCAAGAGATCTTTCTGGCATCTTGCTTCCAACTTGTCTGGAGATAAAATAATGTACACTAATGAAGAAACAGTTTAATATATAAAATACATCTCTAGAAGTCATTTACATAGAACAGGCAATACACAACACTGGGATATTCTAGTGACATTTCAGCCTCACAAACTGTAAATCAGTTAAAATGATAAAACACAATTACTACTGAACTACTACCTTCACAAAATGAGACCAAAAATGATATATTACATACTTTGTAGATTTGTATGCATTGTATGCATCATGAACAATGATTCAAACCGTAACTAGCATTTGCTGATCTAAAGAACCCATACACTTATTTAAATGATTTTCACTTTCACTTCTACAATGACACATTACATTGTGAATATCTTCTCAGTTGTTCTCATTTACATGTTTTTCTGTTTCTGTTGTTAGAGAACAGAACATGTATGAAATAGACTCATCATTAAGACTAAATCTTAGCCAGCTGTCACCTCCACGCTGTTTCTAAGCTGCTGCCAAAATTCTGGTGTTATAACCATGAAATGTCAAAATCGCATTAATTAAAGACATAGACTGTGTTTTCTGACATATTTACCTGAAAAATCATCAACTCGTTCATGCCAGCTGCTAAGAAAGCCAGATAAGTGTCAGTCAGCTGTATATTCTGTGTCTGCACCAGTTCTGCATCGATGTCACATTATCTTTATAGTTTTAATGAAGTTAAACTTAACGTTCTGAAGTACAAAATGTTTCTTGTGGAAATAGTTTGATGTAGAGTCCTTTTTGGAAACTATCTTGTGGAGAATCCCTCCCCAAAATTTTGATTCTGGATCAGTTCCTGTGGAAACTAAGTCAAATGTATCTCAGCAGAATTAAGAGCAGCCAGGAAGGATATTCAAGAGAAAATCATTAGTCTTTGAACGAGCTCTGCACCCTTTCCATTTTTTATCTGCATACGCTGCTGTGCTCTTGATGTACATTACAAAAAAGTGCCTTTGAGTCAGATTGTTTGAGGTTGTTTTTGCCCACTTGAAAGCTGGTTAAGATCAGAGGCAAATTTTCACTTCAAGCGGAGGGAATGCTACATGAGCAGATCAATACACAGAGTGAGTCCTCGCCAAACCCGCACTATCATCCCACCATGCAGGATGCTGACTCCTCTGAAGTTCACACTGAATCGTAATCTTTCATGCCAGAGCTACAATAAGGGATGTCTAGACTACAGTCTAACAGGAACAGTGTCACCAATGCTCACTGAGCAACGACTGAATGATAGATGTCAAGCTTATTTGTAGTAACCACACAGTGTTTTCTCGTTCCTGTCTTCTGTGCTATATTCAGACTATTCCGTGGAAGAAAGCTGGGGTTGACTGCTGAAGTTTATTTATTTATTAATTAGAAACAACAAAATAGAAACAATAGAATTAAACAGACAGTTTATAGCTGCTGCTAATTTTCCCTTCCTCTTCATCGTTGAGCTTTTGCATGTACAGTGTAATTAAAACAGTCAGTCTTCATCATAACAACACAATACACAACAGATATGAAAATAGACTAAAATACAGCAAATACAACACAATATAACAGACAATCTATTGGATAATATACCATGAAAATATATAAATGTACGGTCTTAAAGGAGAGCTCAGCAAGCAGCCAGACAAAAACAGTTAACAATACATACAGTTAGATAGAAACTGGTACAGCTTGGTTTGCCTTTAGCAGAAAGTCACTGTTGTTTAGTTTATATCTGAAGTCAATTTGATTACAGCTGGTGATGTGTCCACAGCCCTTTATGGAGAAAGCTGATGGCATCTATAATGTGGCGTTCTGCCATTCACCATTCTCCTAGATACTCAGTTACCTGTTGCCTTTGAATGTATCGGGACTCAGGGGCTCTACCCAGAGAAAAGCCACATTGGTTCTATGATAACGTTGGTCCACATTTGCCAAACTGCTGGATTGATTGCCAGGAATGAGATCCTAAAGATTTGATTCTCTGACTTTTCCTGTAGAGCCACCATGAGGTTCACCTTTCCGGTTTTAAGTGACATGTCTCAAGAAGATGGATTGACATTCATGTTCCCCACAAGAGGAATTGTAACGTGATCCTCTGACTAATCTATCGCCATCATCAGCTCAACTACCATTTATGCAATATTTATTTATGATCAAATACATGCTAAACTAATGACATCAGCTCAGTGAAGTCTGGTTTTAAGAAGAGATCTATGAATCTATTCTTGAAGATCACCACCTGGCCATCACAGCACCTTTCTGGATAATGTTGCGATGCAGTCTGTTAACTTTTTTGCAGATTGAGCCTGCATTTTCACGCCAAAACCCTTTGCCACGGCTCCTCTGCTGTGTCACCAGACCAGGCTCCTTCAAATGAATGATTTTCACAGGGCTAAAGTTGATCATGTCACACAAATTTTTGTCTGACAAAACAAACAATTTTGCAGATTGAATGGTTGAGTTTTGTTCTGTGGTCAAGGTCATGTTCAAATTAGTCTGTTTGCACAAATTATTGTCTTATGTTCTGTTGAAGTAAAATATCATTCATTATTCACTTTTTATGTTAGCATTTGCTGTGCTCTTATCAAATGATTATAATTAATCAAATATAATTACAGTAATATTACACTGGAAATTGTGTTGCATTTTCCACCTGTATGGAAACAAACTTGTTTGGCCTCGCTGTGGCTCAGCTTTACTGAATAGGGATGCCAGTCTCCTTGAAGTGAGACAGACAATGGGCCCAATGAGAATGACATAGCATGCAGCAAACAGGACTGAGAAGTGATTTTAACATCGGAGGCTGGAGGCTGCCGCATGTCACTTCACTGCACTGAGAGCATGCAGTGGCTT
Organism: Rachycentron canadum; assembly: GCA_038496675.1. NCBI lineage: Eukaryota > Metazoa > Chordata > Actinopteri > Carangiformes > Rachycentridae > Rachycentron > Rachycentron canadum. Next base: position 20,210,363 of record CM076660.1, on the reverse strand, counting down.
CAGACAAAGAAAATCTTCACACAGAAATCATGAAAGCAGGTGCTCACTGATGCCTGGAAGAGTCCTGAGAAAAACAACATCGGCAGCCAGACGCCACAAGATTTAATGTAAGAATATTTTTATCATCTAAATGATAAATGAAATGTTATATTACTGCCTTTGCACAAATGACACTGTAGTGCCTGTATACCATACACATCTCAGTTTCCTAGAGACGTGATAATGATATTGTGTTCATTCAGTAGATCACTGATTGTCATGTCTGCTTCATAAAGCACAATATCTGGCAGATTTACTGTTTCAAAATGTTGATGGTCCTGATTAATAATACTCATTAAGACTTGAAATCAGCAACAGATTTCATAGCATTTTCACATAAAACATAGGCACACCATAAGTTATGGTAATAATTAACTTAATTTATATAGAAACAGTTACAGAGTGTTTCACAGTAACAACAAAAAACAATAATAATAACATCTAAATCGTAAATCTAGGCTAAAGCAAGACCAATAGTTAAAATTATTATATAATAATAATCATTATTTAGAGCCCTCTTTTAACCCCTGTTATAAAGTGCAGTGCAGTGAAAAGCAGTGAAATAAAACAGGTTCCATAGAGCAAGAGTTAAAAACAAACCAATCAGAAATACAATTTAAATACTATGGGACAATTAATTAGATCAAACACAACCAGTTAAGAGAAAGCCATGAGGGTTTTAAGAAGGGGTTTGAAAGAGGATTCTGAATTGGTGAGATCTTCAGGCAGGGACCTCATTAGTGGGGCCCTGCCAGATGATCTCAGCAGGGAACAGGCTAATAGGGACTTAGGAAATCACCCATGTAAACAGGAACCTTAAGATAAAACTGATAACTAGTAACTAGTGAGGGTGTGATACGGTGTTAGAAGATGTTAAAGCCTGGCAGCAGCGGTGTGTATCAGCTGTGGTCTTTGGATGTTCCTCCTTTTGGTACCACAATATCCAACATTGCAATAATCCAGTTTGGAGGAGATAAAAGCAATGATGACCTTTTCTGGATCTGCAGATGAAAGGAATGACCTGATCCTGATCTTGTTCAAATAAATCAATTGCACAAAGCAGGACTGCACAACTTTAGTCACCTGACTGTCAAAGGACAAAGACCTAGCATAGACCCCTATGGGACCCCATAAAAGAGAAGTGTACATGAGGAGGAGGCATCTGGAAGCAGTAAGAAAGACCCAAAGCCACATATCTGAGGCCAACGTGGCCGTTCGTTTTTCAGTGACCTGTTGAAGATATTGTCTGCTGTGTCAAAGGATGAACTGAGGTCAAAGAGTGAGAGAATGAAGTGCAGGTCAGCATCAAGAAAGAAGACACTGGTTGCCTTGACCAGAGCAGTGTCAGTGCTGTGCAGAGAGTGAAAACCAGTTTTGTTTATTGTTTACGAAAGAAATGAATCTTTAATAGAAATGGCAGTGTAGGGATGGGTCTAAAGGAGGGGAGGGGTTCTTTAAGAGGGTGTAAATAGTGGCATGTTTGGAAAAAACAGCAGTAAATTGTTAATGATGGCTAAAGTGGAGCCAAGTGTCTGAAATACTGCTTATAAAAACCAAGTGGGAACCAAGTGGGAAGGGAGGGTTCTGGATGATTGTGAAAGTGCAACAGTGTTTCCAGGGTTGACTGAAAGATTTTATTGAAGACACTTAGTGGTGAAGAAGGACAGAGTCAACATTGAACTCTGTCAATTCTGTGTTATTCCCATCTCTCTGGAGAGCAGTCAGCTGGCTGCTTAAACTGGAGGCCAATCACCAGTTTATGGATTTAAAGAGAAGCCTGGGATGTTGAATAATGAGCTGTGAAAACTAAGACATTCTTTCTTTTCTTTGATTGCATACTGATAAGTGGACATCAGATATGTTAGAGGAGCAAGGGGCTCATTATGTTTATCCTATCTTCCACTTCAGTTCTGCCTACTTGCACTCGCTTTTCAAGTTCCTGCTCTAAAGCGAGGCTCCAGTGTTCAAAGGTACTAAAAAATGTTTGACACATTAAAAAACTTGACAGAGGCAAGATACAGAGGGTGAATTCAGGGGGCAGGGGCACATCAATGTGGGAGTGGAGTGTCTGATGAGATGAACAGTACTAAAGGAGCTGCTTTGTTATCACAGACAGCAGAATTAACACATCTTCCACACAGAGACCACTGGGATACAAGGTCAAGTTAAAGACTTAATAGTCTTACATTAAGTAAACAGAAGAGAGCTGTTTCAACAGGGAATGGAGGAAGTGGCTTTGACTGTGATCAGGTTGTTTCTGTGTGGAGTTAGTACATTTTGTTTTTTCAGTGATGTCAACAGAAGTGAAAGAGTTGGTGAAAACCAGCAGCAGCAGGACCCATGCATAAGTCCAGAGTCCAGATGGTAGACACAGTTAGTTATGGCTACAAGCAATACAATTCATAAAATTATAAATTACATTATCAGTTTTTCTGGGATACACACAGGGCTGAGTCACAAAACATAAAGTCATGGATCATACAGTCTAAAGGTTGACCTCCATGTGGTCTAGGTTCCATATTAATAATGTGAAAGTATCAAAGGTCTCAGTCCACGGAGAAATACTCACTGTCTGTTTTTAGAAACTGAGCCTTAAAACCAGCTGTTAGGACTTCTGGAACTTTGTGATGTCACAACAAAGCAGTCACTGCCCTAGCAGCCCAAGCCCCTCCCAACCTGACTGATGTGGTTTCTCTGTGTTTACCTGAAATATTTTCAGTGGATGTCAATGTCCTGTTGTTAATGTCAACCCACTGCAACGTCACCCATTAGATTGTGCGCCCCAATTTTGAAGCCTTGAGTTAAATTAGCCGTCTTTCTTCTGGTTTTTGAAACCAGAAGAAAGGTGGAGCTGAGGAGGAGTGAGGGGTGGATCTGATCTGCTCTGTAATCTGTCCTGAATGTTGTATGGAAGAAGACCCGAAACTACAGACTGAGATCATAAACTCTTTAGAAAGACCTTTACTGAGCTAATAAATCAAGTGAGAAGTAGGGACATTTTCACATAGACTTCAATACAATCTGACTTCTTCAACAACCAGTGGAATCGGCCCCTGATGGTGATTAGAGAGAATGAAGGTTTAAGGCTCTTCAGCACTGGCTTCATTTCTACATCTGCTGCTATATACAGTCTAGGGTCTGGACGTTATATTTTCGGCTTAGCAACAGCGAGTGTGCTTTTACACGTCATCTTTGGCATAGATTTTTAAAATAATTAGATAAAGTGCTCACGTGGCCAGATTGGCTTCACTTTTCTGCCCTGGTGTCTGTCGTTGTTACTAAAGCTCCAGAGAGAAGCCTGAGAAAGGAGATGTAAATGTAAATAATTTGGGATCTTGAAACTACAAACATATCTTCTTATGGATATCAGCACAGGAAAGTGTACAATATGGGACCTTTAAATTTTGCTTCTACTTGCATCCCATCAATTCAGCTCTTAATGCAGGGATGTTCTCAGTCTGAACTTGTCTTGTTTCACAATTTTATTTACCATGTTGTTATTTTTGGGCTCAATGAATCCACTCAATGAATCAATCAATCTGTTCATAAGACACACATCAGCACCTAGAACGAATGTCATTCTGTCTCTGCTGCTCTTGAGAGGGATGGACAAACACACCCCTGATGTAAAGCATAAAGCATCACGTAACTTTACTCTAATCTTGCAAAAAAAAAAAAGCAAAAGCAACAAAGTGATGACTGACTCTGAGCAGCTGAACTCCCTCCTCTCCTGTCTGTCAGTACCAGTAGTCTTCAGCCTCAGACTGGGGTGGACAGAGAGAGAGAGAGAGAGAGAGAGAGAGAGAGAGAGGAAGGCAGCAGTGTGTGTTCCTTCAACTAAATGAGCCTCTCTGCTGATGACTGAACTACTTAAAACTTACTGCACTATTTTTAAAGTTCCTCCCCCCTGGGGCAAACATTGTCAACAACTGAGAAGCTCGTAAACAAGTTTGTGTGTTTGTGTCGTGTATGTGTATTTTTGTAATGAGGATGGCTGGCATACAGAATAATATAGTTGTATATACTTTAATGGAAGCCACTCTGCTGTTTGTATTATAATTGAGGTGAGGTCATGCATTCACTTCGCTCCTGGTTGTGATTGCTTATTTGTCGTATATGTGGCTGTGATTGTTTTGAATGTGTGTGTGCATGTGTGTGTGTGTGTGTGTGTGTGTGTGTGTGAACTGGGATACACAATACTTCCAATCAATAGAATATGATTAGTCCTAATGTATCCAGATTCAACAATAGTTGTAAAAATATACATTTCAGCTTTTGTCTTTTTTAAGTTACAGCAACATCCCTAAAAAATAAACTCTATCCTACCTTATATCATACAACACAGACATGTTTTATAGGATTTTTATATCTCCTGTTTGTCACATTTTCCTCCAAATGTAGAGACAAGAACATTATGATGTCACCTCAAGGCACAACCAGAAGCTACTCCATTAGCCGTAATTACCTACACAGAATTGTTGTTTCTCACTTTGATCATGAGAATAATTGGATTAAACTAATTACATGCCCAGCAGAATATTGCACTTGTGCTCAGCAGTCGCTTATACACTGTGATTTTTGATGGAACCGATTGTCACTCGCCCCTGGCTGCTGATTCATATTCTGTCTTACTAATGCAGCAGTTACAACATGGTCGTAAAAGCATCTTAATATAATTATTACTTTGATTGTGGTCATATTTTGTGAAGTGATACAGTGATAAGACATGAATTTTGATAAATGTTGAAATACCTCAAGGGAAACAAGTATGCAATTACTTACTCCATCAACAAATCCACTGTGCAGAATGGCAGGAAAATGGAAATATTAGCCAAGAGAGTAGCTTGATCAAATTATTGTCAAACTCAAAGTAAATGCAGTAATTAGATTATAGTGTTCCAATAAACAAGGCCAGTAAATGAGAATGGGAGCAGACAGTGGTGAATTGTCAGTGTAGTCTGGCTTAGTTATTACATGTGAAGTAAGTGATAAATAACGTTTAAAATGTTATAGTGGTGATTTTTATGGCATCACATCAAGACTGTTCAGTCTCTTTGTGTTCTCAAAGACAAGACACTTCATTCTATTCACATTCACACAAATTACTGACAGATGATACTTTTAATGAAGACAATGACACGGGTGAGAAAACATAATACAGAAGGTGATATAGATAAAAAAATGTTTTTTCTTCTGCCCTATTTCAACTTTGAAGTCTGATGTGCAAAATTGTCCTGTGTGTGTGTTGAGCTATGTACACACTCTAGATTTCAGGTAAAGTAGGTCTTTGTATTGGCTCATTTGAATACCAGTAAAATTAACATTAATAGTTTTGTGGCATTTTCTCGTATTTATTTTTTTTTAGATAACTGAGTTGACATTTTTAGGATTTGCCTGGTGTGTACGGGGCTTTGTTGATCAATATGTACTTTGCCAAATGCATTTGGAGTATTCACCACAGGTATCATTTTTTGGCTTGTTGTGACTCTCAGTGTGATATACAGGCTGATGGCTGATGTTCCCAGATGAGGAAACTAGCAGTAGGCATGATTTAATATAATGACTGCCCATGGGCAAAAATCTAATTCAAAAAGCTACGTAGTGTAATCTCCATTAATTAATGTGTTTCCATGGAAACGTGTACTTTTATTCCCCCTTATTTTCACTCAGGATAATTTTAATTTTCCCTGGAGTGTTTATTTAACGCATTTCTGTGAGACTATGCAAGTTTTTCTGAACAGCACCCACTGTGGCTATGAGAGCTATTGAAATAATGTTAGCATTTAAACTATTCTTCATCATTTAGCCCAGCTATGTCCATTATATAGTAATATTTTAACTAGGAGAGACTGAACAAAGGAGTATGAGAAATTCAAGTGGAATGAAATTTATTGTGAACAGAAGGGAAAGATTTTAGTGCTGAGACCCCGGCAAAAAGTGAATAACCATGGAAAGTCCATAGGTATAAGGTCCTTCCAATTAGAGGAATCTTCCTGCAAAGTCTAGACTCTGATGGTGGTGATAAGGAATGGAGCTCAAGCATGGGATGTCTTGATGAGAGGGAAACATCAGATTGGATGGTTTGATTGGAACTGGTCTGTTTTATCACTAATCCAGCGTCAGTTCCAGCAGCAACAGTTGTGGCCGGTGATGTCTGTCAGGTGAGTACATTGTACATGGTTACAGAGTTTATGTTTGTTTCAAGCCAATACACACAAGCAGGTTCTAATTACAAATGCAAAGTGGGCTGTAAGTGGGAACATTTTCCCTGTTGGAGCTGTGAAATGCACTGCTGGCACAGTGCTATCCGGTACTCATTAACACTTTCACTGAAATGACTTCACACCGTCTGTACTTGTAACCATCTTCACCACAGAAAGCTGTAATGGCATACGCCTACATATTAAGTTATTTAACTATCTCTCACTTTTGTTTTCTGAAGAAGATGTTATTATAAATGTAAAAGTCACTTTGTAGAACAAACTTTGACTTTGCTCTTCCCATATTTTATCCAGAATCCATGATTTTTACTTGTCACTACTGAGTGCACATTGATGGCTCATGACAAATTACAATAGATTCATTCTGAAGCATCGACTTGATAAATGTGCTGGAAGCAGAAGCTAATCTCATGCAACAAGAGTGAGTGTGTGTGTGTGTGTGTGTGTGTGTGTGTGTGTGTGTGTGTGTGTGNGTGTGTGTGTGTGTGTGTGTGTGTGTGTGTGTGTGTGTGTGTGTGTGTGTGTGTGTGAGCGGAGGCCTGACTCAGGCTACCTTGTGCCTGCATCATCAAAGTAAGACTGAAATCAGCATGAGGCCCCTGACCCACATCAGTTAAAGATGGCTTGTGTAAGATCTCCAAACATCATGATGTTCGACATCAGTGTCAAAACATTACATCAGTATTACATTGGTAATACTGATGGCTTCACTGTTGTTCCTTTACCTTAACACCACCTTCCCTCCCAGGAACCGGTCTACCACCCATTACTCCCATTAAGCTGCCTGACTCTCCCTGCCTTTCCTCCCACCAAAAACTGCCTTCATTAACTCCTGCACATCATTTCCATGCTGTGCATATTCTGTATTGTTACCTGTTTTCTTGTCTGTATACAACAACTATTGCACGTCTGCCCGTCCTGGGTGAGGGATCCCTCCTCTGTTGCTCACCATGAGGTTTCTCTTTTTTTCCCTGTTAAAAGGGTTTTTGTTTTGAGTTTTTCCTCAGTCGATGTGAGGGTCTAAGGGCAGAGGATGTTGCTATGATGCCATGTAAAGCCCTTTGAGACAAACTGTTTGTAAAAATGGGCTATACAAATAAAATTGCCTTGCCTTGCCATTCCCTATAGAGAAGGGAGGAAATGGCGCAAGAAATAATATTCTAAATATGGACTCCTCATTAGTGTTTCATTTAGACACCAGAAAATGACAACTTGCCAACATACTGGTATTTCCAAAGGTGTCGTGAGGGGAATGTTCATTTTGTTGGATGCCAGATGAGACTTGTGTTTGGGGATAGAGCATCACTTACTCAACTCACAGGAACCAGTATTTGCCCACAACACCAAATATTCATATAAAACTACCATGCTACCGTGCAGTTGCAGCTGATTATCATTTCTTGATCCAGATTGAAATAACAGGTTTTTAATCTTGTGCAGTCAGGTCAAATAAGGTTAAAATTTTATTTTGCCCAATACCTGAAAAACTAATGACATTCTCATCAACCCCAGCTGGACTTTCTGTTTTTAGCTAATTTGCAAATGTTAATTTAATGGCACTAATCAAGACGTTAATCAAGGTAAGTTCATTATACTTACATGTTCTCTTTAGCACAACAATCTTCACAAATGAATACCACATTTATTGTTTTTCAAGCCTATACTATCGCCACAGTCACATAACTTTAACGTCACCTTCACTCTCCTTCCGTCAGAAGTTTGAGTTTATGTGCTTAACTCTTCCACCTTTACTTTTATAAGGTTAGTAACGGTTTGCAAGAGAAAACAAGGCTGTGAAGGTGGACTGATGAGAAGATCAGTTTTTATGTTTGACGTAATGACGAGCCTTTCATTTAGCCACTCGTTAGCTTTTATGAGACAAGTGAAATCTTAAGAAAACAATGAGTGAGGTATTTATTGGTGTATTTTATATCGCAGAATTGAGCTTGTTAACCACAGACTTCATTGCAGCCATCTCACAAAAGGAAGGGAAAGGGAGCCGGGGGTACTGAAATGCTAACCTTTTCCAGGTTTTAGGAGTCATTCTTGTGGCACCCAAAGTCAAATTGTGAGTTTCAGAAAATTACAGAAGTGGTTGGATGCCCCTCCCAACCCCATCCCACCCCTCTTTCTCAGTTGTATCGTGGTTGTGTTTGTGGTTTTGTTTACAAGTGCAGATCTGATCAAGCTCACAATAAGAAACTAAATGTGACTGAAAATGCCTAAAGTAATGAAGTGCGTATGATCTGAGTTTCTTGATGCCCCCACCAACATCTTGTAACACCAAAGCCAGGGTCTGAAAGCAACACTTGTTGTAGTGTATTGTGTTATATTCTGTGTACACCAACATGTGTAGCTACAAAATACAAAATAAGTGACAGAAATGGAAATGACACAAGCAGAGATAGAGCTGTTCCTGTTGCAGTGAAACCACCAATTATCACCCAGTTGACTGTCAAAGGACTTAACACTCTGGAAAATACAGGAGCTGTGCTTCACAGTGTTTTCATCACATACACATCAATGTTTCCAGCTTAATAAACTATTAAATGAATAAAATTTTAATGATCTGCATTTTATCAGGACACCTACGCTTCTCTCTGCATGTGACACCTTTGAAACTGCATCACCGTCTCATTAATCACTCATCTGTCAAACAGCGAATGGCCTTTCTCTGAGCCTCAGCATGTAAACAGGTGCAGACAGAATACTGATGGATTGATGGAAGTCATTAAATTAAACTTAAGTATGAGAGCACAAGGAGAACTATCAAATTATTTTACAGTGGCTGTGCCACATAATAAAAATTATCCCACGTTTTCCCCCAACTTTCTGATTCATGTGACTCTAAAATGTCCTTTGTAACGAATTTCTTGCAGTTTGTATGCCAAACATGAAGAGCTCTGTAGTGTCAGGTGAGGACACAGCAGGATAATGGCAGAGACACTGGATACTTTGACGCCAGTTGAGGAAGAGGTGTTGAGCTGACAGCAAATGATTCTCCTATAATGGGTCTGTTTACATGCTCACATTATTTCAAATAGCACTGCAGATCATAATGTGGCTGATACTCTTGGTCATGAAAGGCTGTTTATGAGCACCATCTTATTCTGCTCTCCATTAACATACACATGAATAAACAGCAGGGGAAGGGTTTTGTAGAGGAAAATGAGGCTGATGGAGGTGATCAGGTGCATACATATCTAAATAGCCTTTAAGTCTCTAAGAAATATTCCAGATGATTGATTTGAATTATTCAACACTGAGATAATAATGAAAGAAGTTAAAGGGAAAGTTGAGGTTGTGAGGGTTTGTACTTGAGCGTGAGCAGTGTGTGGAGACGTGCATGGAGGAGCTTAAGGTCAAAGTTCACGGGGCAAGTCCTGTTCATTCTTGCAGTCTGTTGCCTGACCCTGTTAGAAAGAGGAAAAATTTCATTTACCTGAGGTATTAACCAGCTTATAGAAAAGAACATGTGATAATTCAGCACAGTGCAAACAGACTGTGTGCTGTCAAGGACATCTGTAGATATACTCCATCAATGAAGCCAGTTCATTAACTCTTCGTATATATATTATTACCACATGTTAGCATCACAAGCCACAACCAATGGCTACAAAGAATGTTAGCATGTTAGTTTTAGCAGTTTTGTTATTCATTTGACATCATATCTTGCGCCACCTGAATAATATAAGTCTAATATTCAGTCTCTGTTTAGTTCTTTTCTACCAAGTCCAGAGAAAATATGCGGCTCTTTAGTTTGTTAGCAATTCAGCTGTCTTTGTCAGCTAACACAGCTAATGCTAATGGTAAGAGTTGTTGAACAAACAGGACATTTGTATATTTTAAAACCAAGACAATAAATTAGACTGAAAGAGCTGCACAGCTGTGTAATGTTGTGTGTGTCTCTTTTTAGATGCTTCCTGAACATTACACACATATTAGTCATTAGATTAATTATTAACATAACAAAACTCGTTACAGCGGGTAAAGTCCTCCCTACAACAATTTCATATCAGTTCATGTGTATCTCTTTAATATTACAGCCTTTATATCACATAGTTTTTTGCTTTATAAGTAGAAGTAATAGTATGATTTGAATTCTCTTCATGGTGCATTTTCGAAAGTATCATCAGACCCATTTTCTTAAAATTTAAAATGTATCTTTCACATCACATTTTCCATGATTCCAACTCTGGATGTTCACATCATTTCACAATGTTAACTTTCACACCTTTGATCAAAATATTTAAATATCCAGCATTCATTTATTTTGTTTTGTTTGGCTTGAATTATTAAATTAGTGTTAACATTGAAATATTTGTAGATATAATTTCCAGTAATGGTGCCATGAGAAACCGTCAGAACACCTTTACAGTGGTCAGCAAATAAACATTTCTCTGACTGCTGTGCAGTAGGATTGAGTTCAACTAACCCAATGTCCCACAAACTTTAAAGATCGTAGTCACTGTAGCAGATAGGTGAGAATCAAGGTGATGTTTGACAATTCACACCACCTTGCACACTGCCTCCTCCGCGCTATATCTTTTCATTGAAAGCATATTTTTATTAGACTTTTCAAGCACACGGGTCCATTTAGAATACACTCCTTTATATGCCTGTGAGGAAATGAAAGCAAAATGAATAGAAATGTTGTTACTGTCAGACTAGTGGACCATGTGACTTACATAGCTGTTTATGACTCAGATAAACAATCCCCACATTATGCATGGCTCTCTCAATTTTTCAAATTCCGCTTCATCCTCGAGCAAGAATTCCATTTGTGGGGCTGTGACATTTTTTATGTGATTTATTCTATTGTCCTGAGTCCTCCAGCCATGGCTGCCCCTCCGCCCGTCCCCTTGCCATCAGCTGTGACAATCCCAGCCTTTGTTTTTGCAATGAGAAGCAGCATTCTTTCAGAGGGATGACCTCCTCTTTCTCCACAGGGGCTGGCACTGAGGACTCGACCCTACCCAAAGATTGGATAGCACCCGCCGGACTCTGTGAACAAAATCCCCCAGCTGTCACCCCAACTCTGCCGCTCGTACATGCACAAAACTCCAGGAAGACGACTTGATGGATCTCTCTGTTCATCACAACTGACACATCAAGGCCCAGCACCATTATCAGCAGCTTCATCATTAATGCAGCACAACAGGACTCTGCAAGGAGAGTGGATCATGACTCATTCCTGTAAGTAACACTTATTTTTGTGGTTATTATTGAATTAACATTGTATTGTAAGTTGGTTAAATTAATTCATTGAGTCAGTGTTGTTAAAATGTTGTCTAATGTGAAGAACAAATAATTTTTCCTTGGTCAAAAGAGGATAACAACAACAACTTTTAGCTTCACCTGCAGGACAGAAGCAGAGAGGAAAAGTTCTGAAGTGAAAAAGTTTCAGAGATCTCGTCTCTAAAATCCCTCTGCATATCAGGATTCCAGTTGATCACACCAGGCACCAGGCTCAACTTTTACACCTTGAACCAGTTCAAAGGGAATTGTGTAAATGTACAAAAAAACATACAGAAACTGTAATGCAGGAATATATCAGATTACCTTCAACTGTCTAGTATATAAAACCACATGCACTGAAAGGATTAATTGGAAGATTTAATAACAGTTGGCTGGATTTTATTAAGGAGAAGCTGATCAAATAAAATCACAACATACAGTTCCTCATAATCTTCATCTGTAGTGAATTGATTTGCAGTATATTAAATATATTATAATCAATACAATATGATTTTATTTTATTATTTTCTGTGACCCCCTGTCTGGAGGAATAGGGATATACATTGAGCTCCTTTGCTGTAATGAGTAATTGCCCTGCATACAGTTTGCAGCGGTTAATGGGTTGGAGGTTGCAGAGAAAACATGGGTGTGGGCCCTGTCATATAGGCCTGCTTCTCTTTTGTTCTGCACAGTGATCTCCAGGTTTGTTACCCTTTAAATAGAGACTCTTTCATCAGCCTGTCTTCAGCTTTTATCAGCCTCATAGCCCCTAGCAGCCCTTGCCATTTGACTGTCATTCCTACTAACAATATTAGTATGGATTTCCCACCTGAGACAGGGTTGAAAAGATGTGTCTCTGAGAGGTTTGATATCAGCAGAGACCTATTTATAGTTTTCATGAGCCGAGCAATACATTTTAAACAAGCAGAAAAAGCTTTCCATCTTTTTAAGTGTTAAATGAGGCTGACACTACTTTCCACTCATCCTCTTTCCACTCAATGGCGCTTTGATCCAGTCAAGGTCCATCATTAGTGAGCACTGGTTTGGAATCATTAGAATCATGAGCCAGGTCATTTTGTCTACCTGGACTGATTCACCTGGACTTACAGATGTAATTCTTTTTGTCTGCTTAGTAATTTCCTATATTTGATGCCATTACAATCCTACATCAACAGAAAGACACAGTTTGTAGCAAGTAAAGCAGCTTTGGAGAGCACAGTCACAACATTGTACACAGCTAGACACAAGTGTACTGTGTGGTCACCGCAAAAGAACTAAAGTAAATGTGTGTTGGTCAGTTTTGTGTGTTTGAACAAATTATTCCTCCTCCTGGCCGAGCAGGTTGTTGATTGCTGTTTTGACTGGCAACACTTAAATTAGCCTCACGGTTCAGGGCTTGCACTGTAAAATTACCTTGTTTACAGTCGAGCGAGCACAGCTGAAGAAAACAATACTTTATTATACAGGTGTATCAAAAATGAATTAATTCAACACTTTATCAAATATGGGATTAAAAAAAACGCCATAAAATCATGAAAGACTCTACCCTTTGTTATGGCTAGAAACCTAGAAGGTTCAAATCCAGACTAGGATTATCTTTGCGTTACAGCTGCATGTTGCAGCTCTGGTCTTTGTATGCTGACTCATCTACACCCCTGCAGAGCTCATTAAAGAGGTGGCAGTTCTCCTGTCTAAAAGTAATCCACTGTCACCTCACCAGACCTCACCTGTACCATTCATCAAGCAAACAAGTTCAGGCAAACATTTGGACACACGTATTGTATGTTGGCCACAAAGGATATTTGTGAGGGGTAGAACAATTGAATAGGGTTTATATCTGATTTTCACACAATCAGTGATTGTGTGTCTGTTTATTACATGTCTGTCTTTACTTGTGCTTTCTTCGTAATGTGACCATGTGACCGCAATTATTTCCTTCTCCCAGTATCCTTTGGTGCATGAAAAGAGAGATAAGATAAATTAAGAATTAAGATAAGTACTGGTGGTGGTACAACCATCATACTTATTGTATTTAACTGTAAAAATCAGTGATTTCTGCTCCGTTGAAAATAAGGTGGAAGCATAAAAAGGAGACATCAACACTCCTCTGTTCACATCCTCAACCTGTGTAACTTTCATGTTAGCTCCCTGCCTGTCACCTGCAGCAGATAATGGTGTGTTGATGAGCAGAGAATCATTAGGCCTGACTTTTAGTTGTATTACAAACATCTTGCATCAGATTATTACTTATTCATTCATCATTAGATTATTTGCCACTGGAGAACAATATAAGGATCCAAGATAATTCTTAGATACCACACTATCTAAAGTATGTCATCTAAACCACAGAGTGTAAAAAAGTACAACACAAGTGGTTGATGCTCTGAACACAAAGTCTTTGTTGCACAACAGATAAAGAGAGATCTGCTGCTGCTGCACTATGAGACATGCATGTTGACTGTGATCATGCACCTTAAAGACAGGAAGTGTGATTGACAGGTCAGGGTGTTTTATCACAGCAACATTTGACAGAGCAGTCTAGTTAGTGTTCTAGCATTTTCCATCATTAACTCCACCAAAGAAGGTTTTGTTTTTGTTCTTCTTTGTCTGCTCCTGTGTTTGTCTGGATCTTTAAACCTGCTCAGCAGATTGATACTTCGTTTGACAGCTCATTTAGCATAAAGAAAAAAAAGATTAGCTCTTGATGGACTTTACATTTTCTTCATGGCCCCTGGATTTTGAAGTGTAGTCACATTTTGTTTGCCCTGGATTCAAACTGATCCAACATCATCTAAAGACCGTCAACATTTCAGCAGCATACGTAGATTTCCTGCAATTCTACTGCTTTTTTTTTCATCACACCTCCTATAAAAGGAGCATTGTCTCAAAATTTGCTTTAGCATATTTATTTGCATTTCATTTAATTTGTCTAATATACTGGTGGTCATATTTTTGCAGAAAAAGATGTCCCTAAATCCATCATTTTTCAACACATTGTGCAAGTGGAACCAGGTTCAGAAAACAGATGCTCATATGAACTCAAGCAATGCAGCTAAATGTGATGGCATTTAACCTTCAGCTCATCCATGTTCATTCCCTGGGTTTACAAAAGTCTGCATGAATGTCAGCCACTGTTCTAGTTTAGTGTTGTTTCCTCAGTATCTGTGTCTTGAATATGAAGATGAAAGTACATCATTCCAAACTGCTTTTTGCTCTTTCTTTCACCTCATGCTACAGTTCGCCTCACATCTGTTTGTTGCTTGCAGTAATGAAGCAAATTCATATTAAAATGAGAATGCAAAATGTTGAGGAAGTGGAGAGCATGTTGTAGCTTTTCAACATGATGTGTGTGCATAATTAGCTTGTCCATATCAATGACATGCTGTTCAAACATGACCCCATTAAACTGCCCTGATGTGTTAATTATCTTGTGCAACCTTTGATCTCAGACTGGGGCTGATCCTTTTTAATCAAGGATTAATTATGTTTAAAGACTTGTGATTAGCCAGCAGAGGATCTGTCTCATGAAGAGACAAAAGCACACAGAGCGGTTAGAGCCTGGAGCATTGTGACCACAGATGTCTGTGGTGTAGATTCAAGACTGCAGGGCATGTGGACTGCAGGAAACAGCTGACCTAATGGATAATCTGTAAAATAAGCAGGAACATGCACACACAGGTACATTGCATGAAATGTTTTTGTAGAGATATTTCACAGAAAAACCTTTATGGCCATAACAAATATATATGTCTTTTACTTGATATTGTTTTGCGCAAGTCATGTTTCCACTGTGCAGTGATGTTTCACAACAGGTTTACAACTTTAGTATAAGTTGTTCTCCATGCTTGTGTTAAGAAGAAAGCTTGTTTCCCACCACTAACACATTTTAAATCACCCATGTGCAGCTCAGCTTTTACATTAAAATCCATTAGATGTCACAATCAGAATCAGATTTATTCATTCATTTTACATGTATGGTCAGGGAGAAAGATGTATGGAGACATGTTAAAACACAGACACAATAAAAACAAGAGACATATTAAAAACATACTGTATAATATATAATGTATTTGAACCTTGATCTGGAGCAGACTGTTCAAGACCATTTGCATGAGATCTTTTTTTTTTTTTGGTTAAAGTCCTGAATAGCATTTTAAATATTTTTTTCCTCTGGAAAAATATTATAAATGTCCTTATTTCTTTTTTATACTAGTTATTATTTTTAACCGGCTGTCTGCTATTCATTTCTTTGACAACTTTTGGGTGTTTGTATTGATATATACAGATTTGTCCATCCATCCAATCCTATCAAATGTCTGTACAACATTAACTAGTCACTAATAGTGGTAAGTCACCATGGTTGTAAACTGCCTGAACCTTCCTCCTGTGACACAAATGACTCTTGGTAATTAATCATATCAAAGTCACACACATGTAAGTGGAACAGCTTCTTTCATGATGGATGTTAAATATCTATCACATGTTTTCTGTAAGTCTCCAAAGACTCAGTCACAGGCTCATCAGCATTCACACTTTAGAGCATTTCAGATAACCTCAATTTAGACCAAAGATGTTGATCATCAGGCAGGTCACCTGACCAGCAGAGCAGCTTTAAAATATTTTAAGATAAAGTAGTTTCCAGTCATGTTTATAGTGTTGCTACCCACCACTGTGGCAAGAGGTTTCATGTGTCATTTCTGGTTTAACTGGACATCATTCAGAGTTACTGCTGTAGAACTGAACATTATATTGAATGTGAACATGGAGTATGAATTGAGTGGGGAACAGGAACGACTAAAAATGAAGGCGTGGTTGTCTCTTCCACTGAGCAAAATAAAGTCCACTATTTAAAAAGGTAACTTATATGACTACAGAGGCCGTCTGCCTTTTGCATGACGCTACACAAGGTTCAACTGAACCAAGAGTCTGAAGTCTGTGTCTGTGTCAACTGTTTACAGGCAGAGAAGGGCCTGACCCTTTCAGCCACACAAACCATTCAGCTTTCAGCCTTCCACAAACCATTAGCTCAAATGTTCCCTGTAGTACACCAGTATGCTTTCAAATGAGACAAAAAGAAAGCTGGGAGCAGTTTTCTGACCTATTTTCTGCTTTGCAGCAGTTCCAGCAGGCTGATACTGCTTCTGAACAAAATGCCTTTTTCCTTCTAGAGTGTGCCTCGCAGCTACAGCGTCGTGTTCAATAGAGAGCCTCCATGTATGGACTTCAAGATGCAATTCACATGATTTGAAAATTCAATAAACCAGCTCACCCATTCACAGGCTACAGAGAGGATACTAAATATAACACTAAGAGCAGCGAATGTTTCCTTTCAAAATGACTTCTCTAGATGGAATCATGGTGAAAGACACTTTACACTGTATCTGTCTGTCTGAGAGCAAAAACATCAAAAGTACCTTTAAATATAATTATTCAGCAGTCCACAAGAATTAGATGCATGTAATCAGTTCCTTTAACATAGAAGTAGTTAATAAAATGCCTTCAAAGGTAACCTAAATTATCGGATCTTTATTGAAGAAAGAAAGAAATACAAAATTAAATGGGAAGACAGTAAAGTATGTGTATATACATGTAAATATTTTAGATATTATTTTATATATTATACAAATTATATATATTTATACATAAACAATTTCCAATTTTCCAAAGACTCTATTTTGTGAGCTTGTTCTCCTCTGTGAGATGTAAAGATGGTTTTGAAAAAGCTGCGACACCTCATTTCACAGCTCTCTGGTTCTTATGATTGTGCACCATATCATGTGTTATATGCCTTCCAGGTAGTGACATGACTCAGGTCTGACCCTGGAGATGCCGAAGAGACGAGACATTGTTGCCATTGTGTTGATTGTGTTGCCTTGGACACTGCTCATCACTGTTTGGCACCAGAGCACTATCACTCCTCTGCTTGCTACTCGAAAGGGTAAGGATACAGTTGAGAAAGTGTGGACAGTTTTTCCATCAATAATAATCACAGCAGAATGCAACAAATAGGTTTGTGTCGCTTACAGCATATACATGTAACTGATGCATTCAGAAGGTTAGGTCTCATGTAGGTAGCTGAAGGTAACCCATGTCACCCATTGGTTTGTGAGCTGCTTTTTGAAGCCTGTAGTTTGTAATTTGACCATCACCATCTTGGTTTTTTTAAACCAGAAGAAACCGTATTGGAGGAGAAGGTGGAGCTGAGGAGGTGTGAGGGGTGGAGCTGACCTGCTCTGTTCTCTATCCTGATTGTGTGGTACAATCTGTCAATCGCTCATAACCACGCCCCCTAATAAATACCCTGAGTGAGCATCAAGTGAGAAGTAGGGCCATTTTCACATAGACTTCAATACAGTGTGACTTCAGTGGAGTCGCCCCCTGATGATCATTAGATAGAACAAAGGTTTAAGGCTCTTCAGCATTGGCTTCACTTTACTGCCCAAAGTCTATGAAGTAGCTTTTGTTCTCATCCCTAACTGACAACACACAGACTCATTATAGTCATTTTCCCTCTTGCTAGATGATAGACGTGATGGTCGCTCCAACTCCAGGAATACTTTTGCTTTCAAGGAGTCCTGCTCACTGCAGAACCGGGACATTGTGGAGGTGGTGCGCACCGAGTACATCTACAGTCGGCCTCCCCCCTGGTCTGACTACCTGTCCACTATCCACGTCATCACTCCCACCTATAGCCGGCCAGTGCAAAAGGCAGAGTTGACACGTCTGGCCAACACCTTGCTCCACGTGCCAAACCTGCACTGGATCCTGGTGGAGGACTCTCAGAGGAGAACCTCCCTGGTCAGCCGTCTCCTCTTGGAGACAGGGCTCAACTACACCCACCTCAACGTGGAGACACCTAGAAACTACAAGGTACGTGGGGACACTAGGGACCCCAGAATACCACGTGGTACCATACAGAGAAACCTCGCCCTGCGGTGGCTTCGAGAGACCTTCAGAGTAAATAACAGCCAGTCTGGGATTGTCTACTTTGCAGATGATGACAACACATACAGTCTGGAGCTGTTTGAGGAGGTGAGGAGATAGATCTCAAAGCTCTTCTTCATCATCATTTGAGAGACTTCATACTTGTGTCATGTGTCTTTAGCTAAATCTACCTTTGAGGATTTCTGAAATTTTAAATGACTCACATGAGCGACTTGTATTTCTGTCTGTGTCTCCAACTACCAGATGCGTTCCACCCGGAAGGTGTCAGTGTGGCCGGTGGCCTTTGTCGGTGGCCTTCGGTATGAGTCCCCTAAAGTAAATAAATTGGGCAAGGTTTATGGCTGGAAGACTGTTTTTGATCCACACCGGCCCTTTGCTATAGACATGGCTGGGTTTGCGGTGAACCTGCGCCTTATTCTGTCCAAACCTCAGGCTTATTTCAAGTTACGTGGGGTGAAGGGAGGATATCAGGAGAGCAGTTTATTAAAGGAGCTGGTGACTCTCAGTGACTTGGAGCCTAAAGCTGCAAATTGCACTAAGGTAAGAGAAGGAGTCCCTCCTCACGTGACCTCTGTGATTTGGCATGAAAACAAGTTGCATCTGCAAACACTGGCAGCGTAAGGAGGATGTGTCTACAGAAACTCGGCTGTCATAAGAATTTGTACTTAAAATCAGTAAACTGTCAGCTTACAGCAAACCTTTAACACTCATGGCTCATTTAAAATACATTACATTCTGCCTCTGGACATCGTGTAGTACATAACTACTGCACAGCATTTCAAGCCAAAATTTCTTTATTAGTATCTCATCTGTTAATTTCCATCCGTCTCTTCCTTCACACAGGTATTAGTATGGCACACACGGACAGAGAAGCCTGTGCTGGTAAATGAGGGCAAGAAAGGATTTACAGACTCTAACGTGGAGATATGACATACTTCATCTGACACAGGTAATAGCACAGATTTAGAAATGCAAATTAGAGCCTTTCCACACAGTGATTATTTTGGGGAGGGGATTAAAGGGGAACATTGTGGTTCATATGTGCACCATGAGATATGGACCTTCCTTGAAATAGATGGCTGACCTTTATATAAGATGTTTAAAGGATTGTCTCCTGGAGTTTGTCAACAGTTAAACATTTTTGACACACAGATTTTTAGTTTTTTTGCCCTCTGTGGATGAAAACACTAGCCTACCTGGCAGACTGTCCCCAGATGATGGTGCAAAATTCACTTGTACACCCAAATATCTGACCATCTACTGGATTGTATGCAGACATTTATTGTGTCCAGAGGATATACCTCATTGATTTTTGTGGTCACCTGACCTATCCTATATCATCACTACACAGTTGGCAAG
The DNA here is from genome assembly GCA_038496675.1 of Rachycentron canadum. Taxonomy (NCBI): domain Eukaryota; kingdom Metazoa; phylum Chordata; class Actinopteri; order Carangiformes; family Rachycentridae; genus Rachycentron; species Rachycentron canadum. Next base: position 20,190,561 of record CM076660.1, on the reverse strand, counting down.
TTTCTTGTTGCATAGATAATAGCGATGCAAGGATTCCCATGTTTATGACGTGTTCATACCATAAAGATGGTTGCATCTTGATCACAGGATTAAAATACAGACATTGGTCAATATGACACCATGTCCATTAATTTTAAGTTGAAATACATTAAATGATGGTCTTTGGAGGATGTAAACATATATATTTGTTTTGTTTTCCCTATACTGATGCTCTCAGTAAAGTTTCCATGTGAAGATTTGTAAGTTGGAAGCCTTACAAGTCAGAAGCTTTCAATTATGAGAACTCCAACATGACCTGAATGTGTCATTAGTAAAGCCTCACAGAGCCTCTTTGTCTTGTTCTTGTTCGCCCTTTTTAAGTGTAAAATTTTCATTTCAGGGGGAGCATAAGCATTTCTCCATGGGATTCTACCTGGACTCAAACCAACCTCAAAGCTCCTCCAAGCAATGCCCAAGGTAGCTGCACTTCAGCACAGCTTAAAAATGGAGGAACACCCATCCACCCCAGGAGGCAGCACAAAGCCATGTGCATGTACCGACCAGAGTATAACAGCACAACTGCACAAAAACAAGCCTGACTGTTCTGTCTAGAGCACCGATGTGAGACACCGGTAGGAGTTGCTAAAAGGAGGTCCCTTCACTGAGGTCTCCTCACAGTGCTGAGACAAAGGATGTTGCGTGATTTAAACTACAGGAAGAGATGGCACAGCAAGCAATAAAGAGCCCTCTCAGCGCAGACATCACCAGCCAATCAGCATTAAATAGGGCCCTTTTGTTCTGAGGCAAGCTGGCTGTCGGGCACAGGGCTGCGCAGAGGAATAAAGGGGGTCCTTGTCATAAGTGAGTCAGCACTGACTGACAGACTGCAAAGGGGGGGTCTGAACCCTCCCCACTTGTACTGTACAACACTGAGCTATTTAGATAGCACCCTGAACCCAGCACTTATTAGGACGTCTGTTTCTCAACACACACACGCTCTGCTGGCACACTGCACATTACGAGAACAGACACACACACACACACAGGAACGCAAAAACACAAAGCACTGATTTATTAGTTTAACAACAATCTTATCCAATACAGTCATCTACTTCAAGCTTTTATTTATTCCTGATATGCTGTAACACTACTGAGGTCAACTCGTATGTAAGAGAAGAATCAGTACTCTTAGGTGCCTGTGTACTCCACAGGTTTCCTCATAAGCTAATCAAAAAAACACACTCAGTGGACTGAAGGTTTCTCTGCAGAATTATTTATTATTTCAATGTGTAACTGATACCATTCACTTGTTAGTTGTGAGCTATGTTTGTGGGAGTCGATGTGATATGAAGCCATTACTCTAAAACTGGATGTGCATCCTTTCAATTGCTGTATTACAAAGTCTAATTATTCCCACCATGGATGGCTGGCTTGGAAGTGATGATTTCATACCCCACTGACTTCCAGTGGCACTGCTTACAAATGCTAATTGTTCTCTCAGACTCTGTGAGTGTTCAGAGTTTGGTCAGTCATCGATGTGACAAGCATCTAAACCTTTGAACTTTCAGTTTAAGATGAGGTCTGATGTCGCTGCATCGCTGCTGCTGGTTCATGTTGTCTCATGAACCTGTTTTTTGTTTTACAAGCTGAGATGTTTCCTGCTACCCATTACACTGCAAATTATTCACACAAGCAACATAAATCTAATACAAACACACATATGCCATTCCCAAACAGAGATTATTACTCTTTAACTGGGAATCCACGGGCTAGAGGATGTGCATGTGGATTCTGCTCTATTGTAAAGATTCACTGGAATGAAAGGTACTCTTTGTACATAGCTATAAACTGCTCCCAATACAAACCTGTCTCACTGTCTTTGATTGACAGATGGCTACATAATGGGCTGTGTGTGTGAGTGTAGATTTTAAGGTATGGTAGTAGAGAAAGATGATTTTAACAACATTGATATTGATTTGAAGGTTTGATCTGATGTGATAAACACATTTTTACACAAAAACAATGTGCTCATACAGGCGGTGAAGACTGTCACTGGATGTCTGCTGCCATGCCAAGATCAGGTGTATCCTCAAAGTGGACCTTGTAGTCTCCCTCTTGCTCCTCAAACACAATGACCTTATTTATTTCAAGAGAAAAAAGTGAGAGATATTGAGCCTGTAGAGATCTCCTGGGTTCAAACACTGTCAATGTCAAATTAATTTTCTAAGTCTATTATGATGCAAGACAAAACACTTACAGTAACAGTTCAACATTTTAGGTAATGCAAGATAAATACTAATAAATACTTTCATATCTGTATGATAAAAATGGAGCCAGGGCCAACAGCCCATTAGCTTAGCATAGACAGGAAACACATGAAAACAGCTATCCAGGTTATAGTCAAAGGTAAGGTAAAGTACATTTTACATTACTATGTCTTTGTAATGATGGCTTAAATGAATGACTTATATAATGTTAATTAGTGAGCTCAAGAGGTGTCATTACGCAGGTTGTGTGACAACACAGAGCCAGGCCAGCTGTTTCCCCATGCCTCCGGCCTTTATGCAAGGCTAAGTTAATGGTCGCTCAAAGTAAATACATCTTCTCAATGGACAAGAAGGCAAATTGGTGATGATTTCCCGAAATGTCGAACTATTTCTGTAACAGATGCTGCTTTGTTCATAGCTCTACCTGGTTGATTCCACTGTTAAGAAAGGGACTGGGGAGGTAGAGAGTCTGCTGGGGGCCAATGGACCAGTAACGGCCCAGATTCAGTCCATTGATAAACATGACACCTTTCTCCCAGCCCTGTGGACGCAAAGACAATTTAAGTGTTCACAAAAACATGCATTCAAAAACATTCATAATCTAAGAAACATGTTTTGTTTCACTTACTGGTAGCTTCACGAATGTGTCACTTGGATACCCATATGCAAACATCCTTCCCATGAAAAATCCAGGGAAGCTGGGAGATTCAGTAAGAGTTTTCCATGGTGCCTGATAAAGACTGAAATGAGGCATCCACTTCAAACACACTATTACAGCAAAATGAAAGTGATATGCAGTGTGTTAAATCCAATAAAGCTTACAAACCTATCAATAAAGCTGGGCTTCATATCCAGGCTGTATATTGTAAAATCCCGCAAGGGGATATTGTTTAATAAAATGTCTCCCACAAGGCCTGGAAGAGCACAAATCAAAATTGGCTTGTACACTACCCACTGAGTGCGTGAGTGATTTAATAGCATGCAATCGCAATGAACTGCATATTGTCTGTCAATCACCTTTATGTTGTTTGTCAAGGTCCCTTCCCTGGTGAACTCTTCCACAATTTTCCACCAGTAAACTCAAGGTACGTTGTCCCTGGAGGGAGTAATTGCTTTTATGTCTTTTGTAAGTTTTAACAGCCAGCACTTCAGCATCCATCACATCCGATAAAGCACTATGAATGATATTTATTGGACATTTGCCTTCGTTGTCCAGCTTGATGTCATACCTTACCATCAGGAACCGCCAGCTCTACGCTCTGGCGCTTGAAAAGGCCAATGTAGCTTCTGTCTACAAACACCTAGGAAGAAAAATATGGCAATAAAATAAATTGTATTATACTACTGAGCACATAGACTCTGCTTCACCTGAAGGAAGTATCTCAAAAATAGCTTTGAATTATTAACTAACACCACAGACTTCTGTACAGTTTTTCTCATCTTTCATGTGTTGTATGACCTGAAATGTACAATGTTCAAACTGACAATATGAAGCAGCCACATAGATTAAATTGGGTTTTTTATTAGTGGACTTTAAGGGTGCTGGTATGTTCCTTAGCCTTGGACAGAGCCAGGCCAGCTGGTTTGCCCTGTTTCCACTCTAAGATAAACCAACTGACTGCTGGCTCTAGCTTCATAATATGTATATAGATATCTTATCATCTACTGTGAGTCTGGAGAAGAGAGCATATATCCCAAAATATAGATTTTTTTATCAATATCTAAATTTAATCACAACAACTACAAATTACATATAGAAATATATATAATGCATGATGTTAGTTAATAGCAGAGTACCACATCCATACAGCATAAGGTCAGAGCAAATGAAGTCATGACTTCATTTAAAGTGAGGACTCACGAGGGCTCGATCTCTGACATTGTCTCCAGATTTCAATGATCCTCCACTGGTGATGGTTGTCTCATACAGTGTGTATCCATAGGACTGTCCGTTCCCATTGTTCATGGGTAGATTCTCCATATTCACTGGTTTGGGTGACTTAAATGGCTGCAGAGAAATTTGAAACAATTAAACAGTCCTACTTCAAAAAAAACTACTATTGTTGTTATTACACATGTAGGTTACAAATAATCTTACATAAAACATACTCCCTCAGTGAAGCTCAAAGCCTCCCATAAGGACAGGTGCTGGTACATGATGGCTGGTTCATATGCCTCCCTGTAATGCAGGGCTGGCATGTCAGGGAAACTCTGGCCTCCTGCATAGAGAGGCCAAAGACAAGATCAGGCAAAGAGTCAAAGCATCTTGTGATTCTCATCAATGTGAAGTGTTAGACTTACTGTGGTAGCGACAAAGTAGATCTCTAAGGAGATGGTACTTTGGAGTGTACTCTCCAGCTTCAGACAAAGGAGCATCATAATCTGCAGAGCATGATGGTGGTACACATTAACTATCAAGCACTGCCACCTGCTGGGTGTTGAGGGCAACGCTCTTCTGTAGACACTATGCCTTAACACTGACATGCTTCATCATTAGAATAAAATCTTGTAAAATTTGCATTGAAGACCCCACTGATTTGTGTGTGACAGAGCACATGACACAGAGGAACCAACCATAGCTGGGAACCAGTGCTTTGTAGGAAGGATCAGCGAGTGCTCCGCTCATGAAGCCAAAACTGGAGCCTCCATGGAACATGTAGAGGTTGACAGACATGCCTCGCCTTAGGATTTCCCTTACGGTGGACACCATATCTAACAACAAGGTCAACATGTTTCACTGTAAATAAACTGACTCCAAATCACAGAGCTCCCGGCGATCATAATAACACTTTTGCACCATGTTATTGAAGCATTTTGACAGTCTGCTGTCCTCCTCAGGCATTACACTGATTCAATCAAAAGTCAGAAAGCCATGACTCTAACATTTGCATTTGCATTTGCATTTACATTGTTGGCATGTAGCTGCTGTTCCTCATGCAAAAAGCAAAGTGGAAATATATTAAATATAATATAGACAAACAAGTGAGACAGAAATCATTTGTTTAAAGCAGCTGACAGTGAGTTGAGATCAAATACTGCTACTAGGTACGGTAAAAGTGAATACTATATCGGGAGATGTCACAAAGCTCTTTGAGCAACTCCTACTATGATTGGTGTAAGAAACTGATGGCTAAGTAGCTCTGTTCAGGTAAAAAGGTGAATCTGTAGATATGTTGTGTCAAAATCTACAAGCAATTCCCAATGAGACTTGAGAGTCAATGAGAGTCACCAAATACATTTGCATATATCAAACAATTTCATGTTCTTAAAGTTCTAAGATGAGCTCAGGTGAGCCCTCTGTATCTGCACTTGAGGCCACTGACCAGCAAAGAGCTGATATCTAATGAAAAGGTTAAATCAATAACATTCTTGACACTCAGCTAATTATGTACCAAAGACTCCCTGAGTAGAAGTGTCGATGCTGGGTGGATTATCTTGGTAAAATGAATATGAACTGATTTTAATGACTTGAAGCATGAGACAGATAAGAGGTGTCAATCTGATCTACAAATCCATAGATAAAAAAAATGAAAATTACCCTCTGGAGGAAGCACATGGTGGAGGTCACCCCACACATCATACCAGCCAGTCCAGTAGTCTGTCACCATGGAGGGGCTGTTGGGCTGACATACAGGAAATAGCAGTTAACAAATTGAGCACATAAATCAGTCCAACTATTAACTTATGTATGTGTGGACATGATATCAACATGATGCAGAAAGGTGAGGTACACACCTGGATAGCATTCAGATCCTGGATGTCTTTCTGATTTAGCTTCTGCAGCTTGACTGATCTGATGGCTACAAGATGCAAGGTCAGCTGTATGAGTGTGGTATTGTCTGTCTGTGTGTGTGTGTTAATGATACACTATACCTCCTTCTACACCCCCTGACTTCAATGTGTTGTGGTTGTCTGATGTGAGCAAGAGCTCGCTGATCCCTCTGGACTGCAAAGCCTTTCAAAATAAAACAGAACATCAAGTCTTAGAGTATGACCAGCATCAGACTGATCAGTTCCATCAATATCTATTTTATATGTTCTTTTATCCACTAAAGGGGCATTTTAAATAAGCAGACTTGTCACACTTGTTACCTCTTTAATAAAAAGCATGTAACTTTCATCTTTTGCAAAGGATCCATACTGATTTTCAACCTGCACTGCAATAATGGGACCTCCTTTCTTGAACTAAAACACACAAGCAAACATGTTATTATAAGGATGATAAGTCAGATGAACTTGTCTCCACCGTCCATGATTTTTAAAAAATGACCTGCAACGGAACCACTTTTGGTATAAGTTTGTCAAAAAAAACGTTGACCGCCTGAGTGAATCCTGGGTAAGTGGTTCTCAGTCTCATGTTGCCATCACGGAGGAGCCAGCTGCAAAGAGACAGAAAACAAGCATGCTTAGATTTGACTAATGCCACAGAGCTGCATAAACAACGGCGGCATAGTCAGCCTAACGTACTGGACAAAGCCTCACGTAACTGGACAAGTCCTCCTTTTTAGCAAGACGTGACTTTCTCACCCGAGTTGCACTCGACAAAAAAGTGGCACATTGTGCTTCAGAGCAAGTGGCTTTTGTGCTGTTGGGTTAAATTCGCTTACACACTTAATTCTATTTATTCAGGGACATAAACTGGTTGGAGCTCATCCAACTAAACTTTGGGTTTAAATCTTCATTATGCATTTGTACATACATGTCATAATATAAGTAACATACCCTGTATGTTCACCAGCCAGAGTTTAACCATAGACTATAGGGGTTCAGGATTTCTATATGTTCCTCAACTAGTTGCATGCCAAGAACACTGGCACTACCTCGGCAGTCCTCCTAGGTCCAGCTCTGAGGAGATGTAAGGCCCTGGACGTAAAATCACCCATAGTCCCAATTCAGCAGCAAGGTTGATATAGGCTCTGAAACCAACCCAGACAGAAAGAAAAACATTAATCAGTTTCTATCTGCACAAACACTTAGTTCAGACTGTGAGTTAGACCTCATATCTCATTGTTTGAGGAGTGTGAAATGTGCCTGGCAACAGCAGCGGCAGGCTGAGGCGTCATATCCTTCTTCACTTATCATCACTGTGTGGTTAATTGCTTGATAAGTTGCTGTTGTTGTGTAGATGCCACTGTTGTCAGGAGAGATTCTAGCCTCTAGCTTTTCCCCTGAGCACTGGGGAAGATGAGAGGAGAGGGAGAGTATTCCCAACGTGCCTCAGAGCAGGGAACATTGTTAGTGCAGCTGGAGAGGTGTTGCAGGGTGTTTTCATTCTGGTCATTATGGTCATTTCTAAGGTGCATTAATGAGAGCATGGGCCGCACTCCCAGGGTATGGTGATTAATGAAGAGTGTTTTGTATTCAAGTCAGATTCAAACTGCTCCTCACTCTAAATCCAGCTGCGTGTGGAAGTTGAACACCGTTCTCTCTGGCTGGTGTAGACTCCATGGCACATACCTGCAATGAGGATGTTTTTTGTTAACATTCAGAAGGTGACCAGACTGGTGACACACAACACATGCATGGCATTTCCTACGTAGTGAGGGTGTTGATGCCACAGGCCTTCATTTTCATCAGGCGGTCCCTCCAGTAGGCCCTGGGCACACGGAAATAGTGGATGGATCCCCCAAGGATCTGGAAGGGCTCTCCCTCCAGGGTGAACTGGGAGGAGTTGGCGCTCAGGCCCACCTTCCTGCTCATCCTCCGTCCCCCCACTGGCAAGCTGGAAGAGGTTGTGGTTTATTCGTAAAACGCTCACATTATCCTAATCCTATTGTGTGTCAATTGACCACATGATGTGCTTGATGGACATTTGCAGACCTCGTGTGTTGGCAAACAGCACAAACATATTTGCTGTATATTATATTTAGAGACAACAGAAACACTTCATATTAACTTTATTATCAATTCTATATTTTTCTCTGTAATATCCATTATGTTGTAATTCAACTCACTTTTTATCAATGTCCCCAAGACAAAAAGTATAAGCAACAGTTTGGTACAAAGTAAAACTATTGTATGTTTAATATCAGATACAGAGCCATAGGCCTATCCTTTAGATGTGCTGTGTCTGTAGCATGTATTTTGATCACATTTATAGTATAAGATCACACTCTGCTAGTAAAGTTGTATTCTTACAGAGACACAATAAAGTTCACAAGAAAGTGCGACAAATGACCTCAAAGTGGCTTTAACTGAAGCATTTTGAACAGTGAGGACTTACCCCAGATATCTGGACACGATGAACCCAACAATACACAGACAGATAAGTGCATATTTCCTTTTGTGTGTTTTTCTTATCCTCAGGACAACCATCGATAGTGTTTGACATGAACAGCAGCATCTGAACACAGATGAACACACGATGAGGGCGCGAGTAAAAGCACCGCCCCGTGGGAGTGTCCCTGCTGAGCCACGGAAATCTAACACACCTCATCAACAGTGTGTGCCTGTGTTGGCTGCTGCTTGGTTTTGCTGCAGTTATATAGTTGAGGGTGAAGTAATTAATCAGCCAGTGTGATAATATCCCTGAATATAATATAAATTTATTAAAAATCTAAACATTGAAACTCTATCAATTCAAAAGTTAATCTTAAACTCAAAGGTTCATCAAATATCAAAACACTTTGTAGCAAATTATATCAACACCTCTTAGCATTTCAGTTGTCTGTGATATTCTTCTTGGTATTGAATCTTATTTTGAAATTACTCAACTTAATTATTACTCAATTACTTTTTTATAGACAGACCTGTAAACCAGCAGCAGAGCAGAGGGAGTGGTGTTAATACCCACAACTAAAACTGAATTATTCTCTGCCTTCTATTTTAAACCTAGATTACACTAATGTTCAATATTACAATTATAATCTAACTTTACCATAAAACGCGAAACTTACTGCCGATGACAAATATAATGTAATCTCTCATAGGTGAACTGTCAATAAGAAAGGCTCAGCTGTAGATAACTGTGTCTCAGTTAACTCTGGCAGTGTGGCAGATGTTCACTTTCTTTCTTTTTCTTCTCTCTAAATCAAACAGTCAAACAGACTCAGCTCATTCCCCAGTCAAGAGCCACTATATGAGAAGCAGAACAGTTCATTGAACTCTGCTATAAATAAGGTTAAAGGTTAAGGTTAAATAATTGATTAAATAAAATAATGTAAAACAAAAATGTTAGGACAAAACAAAAAGAGAGAAAACACTATCATCTATTCAATGGTTGAATGTGCATTAATCAATTACTGCTCTGAAGAGCAACTGTGTATTTCAATTTTAGCCAAACTTGTATTCCACCAACTTTTATTCCACTACATTTATTTTTATGTATGTATGTATGTAACAAAAAACACATGATCATTTTACTAAACATGATGCACTGTTACAAATGAAACTACCAAACAGTTTATTATTAGTTAAACCTAGGTCCATGGCAACCAGCTGAAACATTTACATGCTACTTACACATAGGTGCAGAACAGTTCAACAGTATAAGTTCATGTGACAATGACAGGTCCATTCTGCCAACTCAGAAAAACCTTTACTGTAAGCACAGTATGCTGATAAGACTGCAGTTTCAAGGAAGTTAAATCATAATTTTTAATTCTAATGGAGCTTAGTAAATGTATTTAAGTATAGCTTCTCTTACTTAGGCAAATAGCTCAACATTTCTTCCATATACTACATGATTATATTATATTTCAGATTTAAATTAAAACTCTCAAATCATTTTCAAAAGCTGAAAACACTGGGTAGCCCTTCAGATATCTAGATTATATGTAGAGATGTTTTAGTTATTAAAATAGTCCAAGGACTTTAATGAAAAAAATCCACGTTTGAAATTACTTTTTTGATGGTCAAACATCTTTGGTAATTTTTCCCTGAAGATTTAGATCAAAGGTGTAAACCAGGCATTTTCCTTACGAAATGGAGATTTATAACACATCTAATGACAAAGGTACACGTATATAGTTAACCATCTTAAAATGAACCTTTTAGTTTCAAAGATACAAAGGTTTGAGAATAATCTTCTAATATTGCTTTGTCAGTCTATCATAACCTCTCCCTGGTGTGTGAAGCATAATGCACTCAGTCATGTCCACCCTTTATCAGCAGAAATCCCCAGAGGTTTGATACAGCATTTGTTTTGGAGAATGTCAAACACAGTTATTTTCAGTTATTATCAGTTATTTTCAGCACTCACTGAAGCATCTTGCCACAACTGTACAAAATAATATATAATAATAATATATCACCAATAATTTATCATTTAAAGGTTTTAGTTTCATTTATTTCTATCTACAACTTGTGTTGTTTTGTTTATATGTGATTTGGCTGCTGTAACACTGTAACAACACACAGGGAACAATAAAGTACTGACTGTGATTTCAGATGCTGTTAATGCCTCGCTGTAAGTCTTCCCAGCAGAGATGACAAGTGCTGGTGGCCAGCAGGAAGTGGATACAGGAATATGTCAGCGAGTTGATTGGAACAGATCGATATTGAGGACTCCACCCAGACAACCAGAAACAGTGATAGAGGACAGTGTTTCATTAGGCTGAGGAGGATGGTGTGGGTAGGATGCTCAGTTCATACAAGAGATTTTGTAGATGGGCTCAAAGCACAGTTAATGGTCTAGGTTAGTGTGGGTGTAAAGGCTCTACCACAGCAGTGAACAACTGGGGAGCTCTAGCTTGAGTTTCTTGTCATAGTCAACAGGTACATGTAGGTCAGAACAGAGCTGGTGCTACCGCAGAAGAAGATCAGGAAGTGCGCTTATCTTCAGCCCTAGACAAAGAACAAATATATCAGATGCAGGTATGTGATTAATTATTTTGCTGTTTGGTAGCAAAATCTTGAATGAATTACTTCTGCTTTAAATGTAGACACCTATTTGAGTATTTTATCCTTTTTGTGCAGCACCAGCTAAATGATCTCTTTACAGATGGTGTCCATGATTCTTGGCAGCATCCTCCTTACCAGAGATCCACTATTAGCGGTTGCATCGAGTATCCCTACCTCATCTGAGGAGACAGATTCAGTCAAATGTCTTGAGGATTTGAAGGTGTCCACTAATGGTAGGAAGAAGAAAACATATTCACAAAGGACCCATCAGATACTACAACATCATGACAAAATGTCCGTTCATTCAGACCCAAACAGACACATAACAGATGATCCAAGCATAAAATATGATTAAAACGCAAAAATAATTTTGTATTGAGAATATCATTACTTGAAAACTCTGTTGAGGTTTTAGTCTGATAAAACCAGACACAGCTATGGCCATAGTTTTCTGCACATGTAGTTCTTATAACCCCTGGACCAACACAACAACAGATTAGAGCAGCAAGTAGTTAATGAATTAGTCAATGACAGAAAACTAACCAGCAACTACTCTGATTATTCAAAGCTTTTTTTAAGTAAAATGCCAATGGTTTCATGCCTTGAGTTTCTAAAAAGTGGTTCTTTGTTTTAGGCTGGGTTCTAACCAAATATCTTTATGGTTAGAAAATTGGGGGGGAAACTAACAAACAAACAAAAACGAGATATTATACTTGAATCTGGGCTCTGAGAATTTCTAGACAAACTGTATTAAAGAAAATTATTGACAGATTAATTGTAATAATGAAAACAATCTTTAGGTGCAGCCCTAGAAAATCACAGATTAGCCCATCATTAGCTAAAGGTTTAATAATATAAAGTAATCTCTACTCAATGAATGTTGAATTATATAACGCATTGATAAACACGTGCATTTTCCACCATTGTTTTAACTGCAAATACCCCTCTTTAAAACAATAACACCATAGACTCCTTCAGGTTCACTCAAGGAGGACTACACTTCCCATGTTCCTTAGAGGCCCGAGTTTGCGCAATGTGTATTCCACGGCCCTGGCTGCTAGTGGTGTTGTTTAGTGTTGTTGTTGTGACATTAAAGGGAGCTAAAAGAAACATTTAACGACGGTAATATAACCCCGAGCCTGTCGTATGAGGTAAGGAAGACACTGTGATCAGCTTCGTGCTCGCTCTCCCACTTTACCCGCGAGTTTCACCGTTGTCGTAACGGGAAAGACAACAGTTAGATTAGTTGTTGAGCGTTAGCTAGCAGCACAGACAGACAAGCTAACAGAGCACAAACAAGACAACGAAAGTCGAAGATTATAAGACCAGAGGCGTCGTGTTGACCAGACAAACTGCACAAAGAAGGTCTTCGCGTATCAAACAGTGGAGAGTTTAGGGCTGTCCGCAGAGAGCCAGCTAGCACCGTCCGCTGTCAGCTGTGTGAGCTAACACACTGACTCAGCCCGCTAACGTTAACTTAGAGAAACTGTCGCCCAGACACAGCAGCTGTTTATCCGCTTCTCCTCCGGCTCCTTATAACCCGTCTATAACAGACACAGCTGGGCTGCTGCTGTAAAACGGCGCCATGTGAACAAACCCATGGATCTAATGTAAATAGACGGGACAATAGCAGCATTCAACAAACACACAGTAGCTGTGCTTCATTAATTTGAGTTGGCTAAGCTCCTCTGCTCCTGTTACACTGACCTCTTCAGTGTTTGTGAAGTTGGTAACTAGTTTGGGCCCATTTTCTCCGTCATGTGATACACAATGCACTGTTTTTCCCAGTCTGGAGGAGCAAGACAAAGGAACGGCGTGTTAGTCGACAAATAAGACATATTTTAGGGAGACGTTAGCTTTTTTTAAATGGAGGGTTGATGAGGTATTTTTAGAAACAAGTTTCATCGGATATGAACCATATGGTTCCCAAATATGGCGCATATCTAATGAGCTGCCAAACAGCCCTTTGTCATCTGTCATCATGTATGAAGTATTTATTATTGTTCTTTTAAGTAAAATCATACCAATAAAATAAAGTTAATAAAGATAAATAAAGAAAGTTGAATCCTCTTGACTTTAAAAACAGACAAATTTAGAAATGCTTGTCTCACTATGTCAAAAACCAGTCAGAGGCCTAAATAAGCCTCTACGTAAAGGGCTGATTTTCTTAACACTTATGGTGGTTATTTTGTATAACTACAGCTGATGTTGGTACTAGTACTACATAGTACTGTATATTGCAAATAGATTTGCTCCAGAATGTGCCTTTAGCAACTGTGTCACTCAGCACACCACCGATTGTCAGATTATTGTAAGTTGCTAGAAGAAGTTCAACCCATCCTCACTTTGCCTGTGTGGATTTGTCTGGTTGCAGGTTACTGGGTGAGCCTCTCCCTGCCATGAGAGCTGACCACCAGGTCGCCAGCCCCCCCTCCTTCTGCAGTTGATGGATCTGCAGCTGGTCCAGAGATGACAGACAGCGTCAGGGCCTTCCTCCGCAATGTTGCGACGGTCAGCAGACACACACACACACACACACACACATATGGGGGTGGGGGGGGGTGGGGGGGTATCTGATGTATGTGAATGGGTTGGACAAAATGATATCAATATCAACACCTGTGAATATAGTGCAGTTCAGTACAATACCACCACCCACTAAGATCTTAATAATAAACAAAGTAAGAAGTATTATAAAATGACAGTGTCAATATAAACTGAAAATATATGATCTTAGTTAAAGTAGAATTCATTACACTCGGTTCATTACATTATTAGATTGTATTGGCCTGTACAGATGTAGTCAATTAAGAGGGATGTGAGTGTAGCAGGTTTGTTTGATTGTTGTTGGGCTAAGCAAATTAATGATTGTTGAGCTAAACAGGCTCCACAGGCATGTTATTAATATGTGTTATACGATAGGTCTGAAGGAAATACTCCCTTCATGGGAAATTCTTTGAAAAAATTAAACAAAACATCATATTCTCTGACTGTAAAGTTCTGTGCAAAACTTATATTAGAGACGGTTGGACAGAGTTAATATCAGCATTGTCATAAAACGCCTCTGGGTTGGCATCGTTTGAAACTTCATCTTAACACAATGAGATGGAGCTTCAGTTATATGGGTTTCATGGAGAATATCTCACAGCACCTATGTGCATCGTTTCAAAAGGATTTTCAACTTAAAAATATCTTGTCATCATGATATTGATTTAATATAAAGATGGACATTGACTGTAACTAATAGCTTCACACAGATTTGTAATTTCTGTGCATAACAAGCACTAGCTGAGACATTACAACGTCATTTCAACAAGTTAAAGACCTTGTGCGTATTTTCTCTCTAGGGGATCAAGGACTCCATATTGGGGATTGGGACAATCTCCAAGCTGGATGCCCGCATCCAGCAGAAAAGGGAAGAGCAGCGGAGGAGAAGGGCCAGTGGGGCCCTGGCACAGAGAAGGGCACAGAGTGAGGAGCGTAAACCAGACAAGTAAGCCTGGAATAAAAAGATTAATGTTTTGGTTGCAGTGCTACGTTTAATAATTGTTGCTGTGTTACAATAATCTGACTAATTAAGAAAATTATCCTTGATATGTTTAATTTCTTTGCAAACATCATTGTGATTCATGGGATTGAGTGGCTTCTTCTGAAAAACATTCTGATTCTACTCATCCTGACTCACAGTTATATACTAAACACTTCATGAGATTAACTTTGCAGATTTTCTCATAGCAAAGTTTTTCACAAATGATGAAACAATGAATGAAACATGGTTTTCTTGCCCTGACATTATTCTACCATTTCCAACAAACTCTATCAATCAATCAATGGTTATAGTAATGTGAAGATAAGGGACGTTTTTGAATGGGGTCTAAACAGTCTTTGCTAAAGATCAAGAGTTTACACTGAACTCAGGTCAACAAAATCTTCTGAACCTGCGTTGTGGCTCTTTTGTCTCGTAAACAAGATGATGTTTGATATTTTTCTACATTATATGATTATGAAAATAACTACATACATGTGTAAATTACAATATGTTGTTGGAGTAGTCATCGGTGAATGTGTATCCCTTATTTGAAAAGACCTGATTGTTAAATGATACCATATATCATATATTCATAAGTCAAATCCACACTTCCAAATACCTGTGAAAGTAACGTATCTGTGAAGGTCGTGAAACCATTCTTTAATTCTTTACAGTGGCGGTCAATGTGATTATGTGTTTTCTCTTCCAGTGAACCCAAAGTAGCCAGTAGGATTTTTCAGTGCTGTGCCTGGAATGGAGGAGTGTTCTGGGTAAGATACTGAACCTGCTGTCACGGCAGAGTCTTGTCTCTCACACACTGTCAAAGACTCTGCAGCTGCAGCTTGTATGTTTCAGTGATGGCAGTTTTTTTAATCCACATCTTCTTCCAGCCTTATCTCCTAGCTTCTGTAAATTTTTTCCCTCTTGTAAATGTCAACTGTAGAAATGATCAGATAACCAGCTCTGCTGCATCCATGTTGTTTGGTCTTGATGGCCTCTGTCCCTCTGGGTGTTGTCTGCAGGTTCCAAAATATCTCCTCCATGTGATTATATAAATACAAAGCTGCACAACTTTTATAAATCTTTAGTTAGATTTTAATGTCCTGGGTGACCTGTGTGTTCAGGTTGATGTAACTTTCAGAAAGCCTTGTTGTGTGTGGAAGCACGACTCAGACATTTAGTCCTCCCACTTCAGTTTGTTGGTAATCTTTCTGAATATTGTTGTGCATAGACCCAACACAGCGTTTTTAAGTTGAAGAGTAATTTTGGCATTTCATCTCCTTTCCAGCTCAGTCTGTTTCTCTTCTACCGGGTGTTTATCCCACTGCTGCAGACTCTCACAGCAAAAATCATCGGTATGTATTACTGTTAGTGTATCTGGGGCAGCTTGTCTGTCTTGTGGCAGAAACCAGTCAGTCAACAAGCTGTCGTTTTCTGCCCCAGGTGACCCCTCCCTCCATGGCAGTGTGTGGTCCTGGTTAGAGTTCATCCTAACCTCTGTCTTCAGCGCTCTCTGGGTTCTCCCTCTGTTTGTCCTCAGCAAGATAGTCAACGCCATATGGTTCCAGGTCAGTCAGTTAATGTGGACCCCATGGCTTCTGCTACTTCACAGTAGAAGCCCTGTTAAGAGTTAGATAAAAAATAATGTATAAAAAGGCATCACTGTGGGGGGTGGGCTTTTATTATGAAGGAGCCGTAGGTACACAGCATTTTTACAATACAATATGGACAGTGTTTTATCTCCTGTCTTAATACTATTGTAAAGAAAGAGACAATTGTCTTTCAAATCCCAATTTTATAATGTTTTCATTCTCATGTGTTTTGTTGCAATCTGTCTACAGTGACATGTGTTTAGACATTAGTGTGTGATTCTGTGTTGCAGGATATTGCTGACCTAGCATTTGAAGTGTCTGGATGTAAAGCTCAGCCGTTCCCCAGCGTCAGTAAGATCATCGCAGATATGCTTTTCAACCTCCTCCTCCAGGCACTCTTCCTCATTCAGGTACATTTTAAACAGAGAAATGATGCACGATCTGATGTGCGACTCTGTTAATCAGTACTACAAAGTCACACTGTACTGCACACACCCAGAACTCCTGTATCTGACGTTCCTCCCACTCAGGAAGTTTGTCTTGTTAGAGTAAAGTTGCTGTTGTGGTCTGTCATTGTCGACTCAGATTCACCAAATGTTTCTTCAGTGTGCAAATAGTTTTAGCGCTTTATGGAGTGAGTGACAAAGTCATGCTGTTCAAAGATGCCAGTCAGCAGCATCATCCCCAGCGTCTCAGGCAAACATTCTCATTCCCCGACTGATTCAGAGAAAGTTCACTCTCAGGTGTCACGCACGTGAGGTTGTTTTCTCATGAGGTTGTTCCAGGTTGTTGGTGACAAATTTTGTGTTACTTGTTTTGAAGACACTTTTGCATCACAACTTAATCTGCTTTGTTCTCTACACAAATTAGGCAAAATCTCTACTCTATTAGCAACAGAGTTGAGCAGGTTGTGTGAGGTCTTGGTGATTATGATTGTATTGTGTGTTTTTGTGCTTCTCTAGGGCATGATCGTTAGCCTCTTCCCCATTGACGCCATTGGACAAATGGTCAGCCTCCTCCACATGTCTCTGCTTTACTCCCTGTACTGCTTTGAGTATCGCTGGTTCAACCATGGTGAGAAAGTAAACGTGTACTTTACACCATAATAAATCATTTGCATTGGATGGAGAACTCAAAAACATGGCTGTTTATGTTTGTCTAAGGTATTGAGATGCACCAACGGCTGTCCAATATTGAGAGGAACTGGCCCTATTACTTTGGCTTTGGTTTACCAATGGCTCTGTTGACTGCCTTGCCCTCTTCATACATCATTAGGTAAAACCGCTGATACTCAGTTCATCTGGAAATTAACTGTCAGGTTAGATGATAAAGAAAATAATCATTAGCGTCTCACTTGATTTATTGGCTCAGTAAAAGCAGGGTATGATTTAATCATAAGGTCCTTTTGCATAAATAGGAAAAAGAACACTGACGTTTGTTCTGTCTCATATAACATTTCCTGTATTTTTCACTTATGGAAATGATCCTTTAAACAATAAAAATAAAGTACAACTGCTCTTGCGGCATAAAGTCAAACTGGACCACTTTGGACATCCAA
The DNA here is from genome assembly GCA_038496675.1 of Rachycentron canadum. Lineage (NCBI taxonomy): Eukaryota > Metazoa > Chordata > Actinopteri > Carangiformes > Rachycentridae > Rachycentron > Rachycentron canadum. The sequence continues at coordinate 20,172,795 of CM076660.1, read as the reverse complement.
CAGTACTGTAGCCCTGTGGCATAGAGAGTGAGAGTGACACAATATTGCAATATGCGATACAATTGTATACTGTCCCATCCTTATAAACATTATTACTTTTTCATGTCCACAATTTGTTTGTGAGATAACACAAATTAGGCAGATTAAAATTTTACGGTACAACTCATAGAGATGTGTGTCTACAAAAGGTTTTTTCAAGGAAATGTTTTTTGTTTTAATACATTTGTATATTAAGTGTCAGTGCCCTCAGTGAGAAAGCACAATTGGACATTTTTTCACAGAGGGAATGTTTTTATAAAAGTAATTTGAAAGTTCTTAAAAATTCTTCCCCACTGGGACCTATGCAGTTCTCAAGAATACACAAATACCTTCACATCTCTTATAATGTTTGGAGCTGAAATGATCATTTGATTAATTAATTAGTCATTAACAGAAATTTAGTCATCATATATTTTGTTTCAAAAGATTTTCAAGTTGGATTTGAAACTTTCAAATAAGTCATAGACAAAAGAATTAATGAATAAACTTATCAGCAGCTTAATAACAATCATGATTGAAATAACTGGTACTTCCCCCAAAAATATGTTTTGTTCTCTGGTAAGTGGAATTTGGATGTTTTAGATTTTAGATGTAACACAATCCCTTAGATAACTATACAACACACAGGAAGTCTGTGTTGGACGTCTGCTCAGAAAAACAGGCCTCATGCTTTCTGTGGGTGAGTTATCTTTCATTCCATTTAATATGTCTATTTTCCTTTTCTACCCAGTGGCTGCTTGTTCTCCATCCTCTTCCCTCTGTTCATTATCAGCGCTAATGAGGCTAAGACACCGACTAAGCTCTAGTAAGTGCAGAATAAAAACTTATGTGCTTAACTTTTCTTTTTAAATGGTTTGTATGGATGAGTCACTGATCATGCCTCCACCCTTCCAGCCACTTCCAGCTGCGTCTCTTCTCCCTGGTTGTGCTGATCAGCAACAAGCTGTTCCACAAGACAGTCCACCTGCAGTCCTCCCTGACGTCGTCCACCTCCTCAGAGAGGCTGTCCTCCCCTCACACTTCCCCAACCCGCCAGAGACTCATGCCCACCCAGTGATGGATCCAGTTGAAGGAGAGACACGATAACAACTGATGAGTGGCTTCACTCAGTGTGAAAGTAATTCTTCCAAAAGGATTTCCCTTAATGAAGATGATATGTGGTTTAGAACCAAGGGTTTACATGTTTTTATCTGATCTATTTGGCCCTTTGGTTATTCACTTGCAGCAAACCACCAGACACATTTTCAGTGTGACACAAAAATCGACTGCCCTGTGCCTCCCACTCAAAACACATTATATACTCAGCTCTTGACTTGTTTTCTTTTGTGAATTTTCATCCATTGTTTTTTGTATAATGTGCCATTTGAGTGAATCTCCTTTAATAAATTACAGCACAAGAAACCACTTAGTTTTAATATGTTTAAGGAAACTTGTGACTAAAGATTTTTTTTTTTACTGTAAAGGAGCTTGTCTGCATTCGGAAATGAAGCACAGTCTGTTTCACCAACATTTTGCAAGTCACGTTCTTTCCTCGCAGGTTAAATGCTTACTTGCACATGGATCTATGTTTCTCTCTCAAATTATGGTGTCCATCCAGATCCAGGAATGACCTTGTACAGTCACAAAGGGAGGGTGTTCTGGTCCTGTTACAGCTTTGTTTTTAGAAGAATTTGCAAATCAGTGCAGTAGCTGCTACAACAAGAATTTGTGACCTTAGTCATGGAAACCAAATAACAGTCACTCTAGTTATGTGTTTGGTTGGTGTCTCACCCCATAATAAAATCTCACCCCTGTTTGATGAGATGTACATAAATTGCAAGTCACACCAGCAAAAGCTGCCTCAGTGTTTTCAGTCTGTTTGAATTTAGTCTCATAGGTGAAATGACACTGCCAAACTGCTGCGTCCTTTCTGTTTATTTCACTTTGACCACTACAATGCTAAGCTCTAATAAAAGATGGAGTCCTGTAGTTTTAGTCTTTATAACGGGTGATCAGCCTTAACCTGCTTGCTCTAGTGTCCTCCCTCCCTCAAGAGCTGAAGCTAATGTAACTGGTCCCTAAACATCATTGGCTGTTTGCTTTTTGTGTTGTACATAGTATTAATACATGCTGAATGTTCCTCCCCCACCCCCACGCAGCCACCCAGTCACTGAGTTTTCACTCACTCATCAGAGGGGAAGGACCTCGATTTGAAAACGGTGTTTGTGCAGGCTGATAATTGTGAGTGAGGTTTTGTAAAAGTAATGCGTTTAATTTCAATAAAATCGGTCCGTATTCAATATTTTGATCATTGTGTTCAGGGTTTTGTTACTATTCACATAACACTGTTTCACAACAAGATATACTGGGTCTGCAATCCACAAGATCCTGTTAGGTATGTAAAGGGGAGGTTAATGTATGTCACAGTGAGAAATTGATGTATATGTTGACATTAATTTTATTTTGGTCAATTCAGAAAGCTTCAGGAAGTCATCAGAGTCTGATTGACCCCAAGGAGAATAGAGATAGTCCAGTACTTATTTAAATATCTTAATTTTGACAGAGACATTTAAATATAATATACTACTGAACTGTGAATGTCTGTCTTATATCTGATCACTGTGCAGTTTTTCCTGACATCTTCCTGTCGCTGCAGTTGTGAACCAGCAGGGGGCGACACGTTGTCTTTTCTCACTAAGGACACGTCACTACACTGAGTCGACAAAGTAGAGACTCGAATTTGAAGGACAGCCAAGCGACCAATCAGATTAAAGTACATTTACTGTCCACTAAAGCTCAACCAATAAACGGACAGAGTGGCACGACAGGGGCGGGACTAGGTCACGGTGAAGGTTGTGTGAGAAAAGTGTATGAGTAACAGGAGCGGAGCGGGTGAGTCTTACTGAACATTAATATATAAACTTGAGTTCAGTCAGGAGCAGTTGTGTTGTTTATTACAGGCTGTTGTTCTGCTGCCATATGTGAAGGTGGTATTTTCAAAATAAGACCGAGAGCTGGGTGTTCATTATAGGGCAGCTAGCGAGTTAGCCTCGCTAGCTGCTCACACACTTATAGCTGGATGGAGGCAGCATCAGCACTCGCCGGCCTGATGCTGAGTAGCTATGCGATGCTGCCTAATCCGCAACGAAGCGTGTGTTCGTTTTAAATGCGCACATGGTGTGGGTTAATAGCCAGTTAACTAACACCAGCAGCTGAAGATTTCTTGCTCTGTGGTGTTGGGAAGGCTGGGAAGCTGTCAGTGCCTCTTAAGGCGCGCTCTGATGGTGCTGCCTTCACAGTTAGCGTTAATTAGAGCTCTGAGAGTTTAATGGTTTGTGTGTTCACTTTGCATAAACACCCCTCAGAGCAAAATCTGAAGAAGACACGCGTGAGTGTCTGCAGAAGTTTTCCACACTGGGTGCTTCCTGGTTTCTGACGCCACATCTTAGTGCGTGGCCTTATCTGGTTGGGCTGGACATGGAGGTTCACTCCTGCAAGAGCTGCGGGACTTTGATTTCTCTTATGAATATCCGACTCGCCTGAAAAGATCACAGTTTTTTTCTCATTTACCGGGCGTTTTAATATATCTCAGTCAATGGTGGGTTACAGATGCCTCTGCTGTGCCTTCCTCCACAGTTGCCCCAGTGTTACAGGGTGAGTTGTCCTCTGTTCCTCAGGTAGTACGGTGAGCTGTCCCTAACCTCGCCAAAATGACCAAGCTGGGCTTCCTGCGTTTGTCCTATGAGAAACAGGACACACTGCTGAAGCTGCTCATCCTGTCTATGGCTGCTGTCCTCTGTGAGTCCCAGACTTCCTCTACACACCAACATTGTCTCCTTAATAGTTATAAACAAACATAACCTCTGGATTGACTGTGTGCTTTCCCTTTTCTTCAGCATTCTCCACCAGACTCTTTTCTGTCCTGAGGTTTGAAAGTGTCATCCATGAGTTTGATCCGTAAGTGCTGCTTGTGTCATGGTTATCTCTGAGGATTGTTAGATGATGCTTCTGCTTAAAGTAATGTCTCACTGTCACCTAAATCTCACCCTCAGGTACTTCAACTACCGTACCACCCGCTTCCTGGCAGAAGAAGGATTTTATAAGTTTCACAACTGGTTTGACGACAGAGCATGGTATCCTCTGGGGAGGATCATTGGTGGCACCATCTATCCAGGTAGGAATCAGATAAAATCACCAGAGAACAGTACAGGGAAACAATTACAAGTTCATAAACTTTTCTGGGACAGTTTTGGCACTAATCTTGAGCTTACCCAAATATACGTCATAATGTTTCCCTCTCTTCTCCTCCATCAGGACTGATGATTACGTCTGCCGTCCTGTACCATGTCCTACATTTTTTCCACATCACAATTGACATCCGTAATGTCTGTGTCTTCCTGGCTCCCTTGTTCTCTTCCTTCACCGCCATAGTCACCTACCACTTCACCAAGGAGCTGAAGGTAAACCATAATAAAATATCATCAAGGTTACAACCTCTTAATAAAAATATATCAAATTAAAGGACCCCCGAGAGTCAGATTTTTAAAAGTTGGTCAGTTATCTGATATAACCAGGTTTATTTTCTCAGATTTAGAAATCTCCCTTCACAGCCACAGAGGACATTAAATAACTGTGTCACAGCTTAACACTACTTAAAAATCCCATTAGTAGTCTCACTCAAGTTCTGCCCAATAGATGAGGACTTTTGAAATTTTGACTATAATAATAATTACTAACTCTAAATGTACTTCCACTAAACAGCTGATTCTCTCAATAGGATGCAGGTGCTGGGCTCCTGGCTGCTGCTATGATTGCAGTGGTGCCTGGGTATATCTCTCGTTCTGTTGCTGGCTCCTATGATAATGAAGGTATGTGCATGTTGCGCGTTACATTGTTGTTCAGGCAAAATATCTCACAAGGATTGTTATTAACATCCCTCTCTGCTGTTTACCTGCTTAGGTATTGCTATCTTCTGCATGCTGCTGACCTACTACATGTGGATCAAGGCTGTCAAAACAGGCTCAGTGTACTGGTCATCCATGTGTGCACTGGCCTACTTCTATATGGTGAGATCTAAATCTCAACATGTTTTACTGAACAAATTCATAATTTACAAGGGTCATGACAAGATGTTTGTGTGTATGTAGGTTTCCTCCTGGGGTGGCTACGTGTTCCTGATCAACCTCATCCCCCTACACGTCCTGGTGCTGATGCTCACTGGGCGATTCTCTCACCGCATATACGTAGCTTACTGCACAGTCTACTGCCTGGGCACCATCCTCTCCATGCAGATCTCTTTTGTTGGTTTCCAGGTAAGGTGAAATTGTTGCATCAATACGAAGAACAACTGTGCCTGAATTGTCAAAGACATGCCATCATCTAGGGCAAAGAAGACAAAAAAGTGATTGATTGATAGGGCACAGAGGTTTCACCCTGTTCACCTCTCTGCTGTCTCTTCATACACCAGCCAGTGCAGTCATCAGAGCACATGGCAGCCTTCGGCATGTTTGGCTTGTGCCAGATCCATGCCTTTGTGGACTACCTGCGCAGCAAACTCAACGCTCAGCAATTTGAGGTGTTGTTCAAGAGCGTCATCTCCCTGGTGGGCTTCATCCTGCTGTCTGTGGGTACTGTGCTCATGCTGACAGGTAAGAGGAGTGATGAGGTACACCAGTAGATAAATTGCCATATGATGGATAGAAAAACCTTTTAAAGATATTTGTTACACTCATCCCTGCTTTTTTGACCAAAACTGTTCCTCTCAGGTAAGATCTCTCCATGGACCGGTCGTTTCTACTCCCTGCTTGACCCCTCCTACGCCAAGAACAACATCCCCATCATCGCCTCCGTCTCTGAGCACCAGCCCACCACCTGGTCCTCATACTACTTTGATCTCCAGCTGCTTGTCTTCATGTTCCCAGGCTAGTGTGCAGTCAGCATAAACACACTGTAGCAAAGTGTTACTATGTGATCACACAGTTCACTGTGTGCTGGTTGGGTTTTGACTGACAGTTACCTTTGCTTTCCTTATAGTTGGTCTTTATTACTGTTTCAACAACCTGTCTGATGCCAGGATCTTCATCATCATGTATGGAGTGACCAGCATGTACTTCTCAGCTGTCATGGTACGTCCTGTACAGAGCTGCAGATCCATGAAAGGAAAGAATGGAAAAACATTTATTTAGAACTGTGACTATTTACCTTCTTTATATGTTCTTCTTGTTTGTGTCTTCCTCAGGTGCGTCTAATGTTGGTGCTGGCCCCAGTCATGTGCATCCTGTCAGGCATTGGTGTGTCCCAGGTGCTAACTACATACATGAAGAATCTGGATGTGAGCCGGCCAGACAAGAAGAGCAAGAAGCAGCAGGACTCCACCTACCCCATCAAAAACGAGGTAGGACGTCTGAGAGGCTGGTTCAAGTGCTGGTGTAGCCGTTAGTGGGTGTTTTGTATGTCATGTTCATGTTGTGGCATAAAGCATTGCTAAATTCAAACTGGTTGAACCTCATCATTTTGATCCAGCGAGACACACAATCATTAACAGTACTGATGTTACCAAGCCAGGTTAAAGAACTCTGCCAATTCAAGCTACTACTATCCTGGTTTAACACGTCTTGCTTTTTTTTTTTTTTTTTTAAATAGATGTTACTCATATTAAGTCAGTCATTAGCAGTTTGGTCCCAGGCCTGGCCTACTTTTTGAGTAGTACAATATTGTATCAAACACATAAATATTTTATTTCTGTGTTAGTTGTGATGTCCTTCTGCTTTACTTGTGTATTTCTATTCCATCTATTTGATAACTAAAGATACTGGTCAGATTAAGATTTTTAAAAAATCAATGTTTTTGATATCTAAGCAGTTAAAAACCAAACAGACATTTCCCCCCTAAACTTCTATTTAAAGTTGAAGATTTCTTGTGAACATGTCATTTCTTTAACTACTAAAATACATTCACATTCTAAAAAAAAAAAAAATGAAGCAGAGTTTTTTTTTTTTCATAAACTATTTTTATTTCAGTAGTCAGAATAAAAGCTGACGCACAGAAGTTAAAAACCTGACGACATCCTTTATTGCTTACCTACCAGGTTGCCAGTGGGATGATTCTGGTCATGGCCTTCTTCCTCATCACATACACTTTCCATTCCACCTGGGTGACCAGCGAAGCCTACTCATCCCCCTCTATTGTCTTGTCGGCCCGTGGAGGTGACGGCAGCCGCATCATCTTCGATGACTTCAGAGAGGCCTACTACTGGCTCCGCCACAACACCCCTGAGGTCAGACATAAAGAATGAGTCGGCCGTTAAAGCAGGATGCTGAGTTATCTGATCAATCTCAAAGCGCTTCCATTCAAATACTTGATTTGATTTTGTGTTTCCAGGATGCCAAAGTCATGTCGTGGTGGGATTATGGCTATCAGATAACTGCCATGGCTAATCGAACCATTCTGGTGGACAACAACACATGGAACAACACTCACATCTCCAGAGTTGGACAGGTGAGCCGGGTGACATTCTGGGTGCTCATGTTTCTTAAAGTGCTGCTGTGTTGACCAGGGCTGCTGTTTGTTCTGTAGGCCATGGCGTCCACAGAAGAGCGAGCCTATGAGATCATGAGGGAGCTGGATGTCAGTTATGTCCTGGTCATCTTTGGAGGACTGACAGGCTATTCCTCAGATGGTACGTACCAAGAGTCAGTGCAGTACCTATAACACCAGCTCAACTTAAACATGCACATTAACAGGCTCATTCCAACTACACGCAACTGTTTTACCAGACGCCACCAAATGTAATTGCATTTCTTTCATGTGATGGAAAGGATACAAATGAACATCAGCCTCTTAACTGTAATGAGTCACTGTCTAGTACACATCCCCCTCTTTCTTAAGTTTACTGTGTTTTAACCACAATATTTTCAAAGGCATTTTTCTGAGCACCTGTGTAATCCGTCTCTGTCCACCACAGACATCAATAAGTTTCTGTGGATGGTCCGAATTGGAGGAAGCACAGACACAGGCAAACACATCAAGGAGCACGACTACTACACTCCCACCGGAGAGTTCAGAGTGGACCGTGAGGGCTCGCCTGTCCTGCTCAACTGCCTCATGTACAAGATGTGCTACTATCGCTTCGGCCAGGTCTACACAGAGGCCAGTGAGTAACTCTAGTTTAGGCCGGTCAGTGCAGCTTCTTGCTGTTGACCAAAACCAAGCATGACTGTAAAACCTGTAGACATAGACAGCTACACTGTCAACAGACGTATCATGGAGGAGTAATGAATAAAGATACATTTTGTTGGTTTTTCCACTGTGATGATCTTAATGCTCTCCTCTGCAGAGCGCCCACCTGGTTATGACAGAGTGAGGAACGCTGAGATTGGGAACAAAGACTTTGAACTGGATGTGTTGGAGGAGGCCTACACAACAGAGCACTGGCTGGTTAGGATATACAAGGTAAAATATCTCACATCTGTCTATAGGGATGATGGGTTTGATATCAAGATTTAGACTTCTGAAATAATTTCTTTTACAGAAATGTAACAAATCAGAAAGTTAAAGGTGTAGTACGCAGGATGTGTTGTTTGCAGTTAACGTTATACGTTCAAAGTTAGCACCGGTGGTCGAGCAAACTAGAGAGTTAATAAAGAGAGAGAAATTGAAATTGTTTTTTTTATTGTGTCACGTCAGCTATGCTTCAAAACAAAAATAAAAACATCCACACCTCAGCACAACCCTCTGCATGTTCAGCTCAGGCCCACAGACAGAGACAGATCTGCAGCTGCTCACACATCTGACAGAGCAGAGTGACGGAGACAGTGATGCCACCTGATTGCTACACACCCATTGTCCAGAGACTGCAAGGGCTCAGTCTCTGTAGAAACATACTCCACCACACACATCATCTCTGATTATTGATTATTACTTATTATATCTCCACAGTGTTTTCAGGATGCTCCTGCACAGTATCCCTGGTAATAGTCATGACAGAAGGAAACGGAAACATGATAAATTATATTTTTTTACAACATTAATTAGTAGATTTATCAATAAGATGAGCAACACATCTAACCAACTAATTTGATTAATGCTTGAGGTCATTTTTCAAGTAAAAATGGTTGATGGTCCGAGGGCCTGAAATGTTAGTGCTGCTTTCCCTGGTGTCTAACATGTTAAATAGATCACAATTAGTTGTCTGAGGGTAATGAAGTTTGACTTGTCCACTATGCTACTACAGAAGAATATGCTTGTATCTCTGTATGAACAGAACCGTCTAACCTTGTCCTGTGTTCCATCTTCTAGGTGAAAGATCTGGACAACCGGGGTCTTTCAAGAACATAAAACCCTCAGCTGACAGTGAGAACAGCCTTTTAGCGCACAGCACTGAACACCTTCCCCTGTGGTCTGCAGATGAGTGGGAAAAGAGTACTTTTTATACTTTTTGTTTCGGGGAAGAAAATTGCATCAGAGATTTTTTTTTTTTGTGGATGATTTTCTTTTTCTTTTTTATTTTGTCATAATGAAAATGTCTCATCTGGGATCAGAGGAAGCTGGTGTCACAACATCCAGTCTGATGTCAGGAGTTTGCCGGTCAAGAGAAAGCAGTGTTCATTTATGAGCACTTTGGATTTTTACAATGTGGTCAATTAAAGTGGGGTTAAACATGAAAAATTGTCTTTTTTGCCTCACACTAAATGCACAGAATGAGACCAGTAGAAAGAAGTGGTAACCCTAAACAGAGGTCTACATTCGTACATTTGGGAAGTCATGTTGTAGAAAATCTGAACCCTACAGTCTCATAAATAAGGTCAGTGTTGGGGAGTCGTGTACTACATGTTATCAAAATAGTAATTCAACTTTCATTTGTACATATTCATTTAAGTGGTTATTTTTGTGTAGTTAACCAGTGAAACTACAATACAATTTGGGGCCTTAACAGGAGTCTCACTGTCTTTCACAGCTTTGAGACTAAATAGATTTCAGCTTGTTCCTGTTTGAAGTAACAGCAAAGCAGCTTCACCAACACTGATATCCATCTATTATCTATACAGCTCATCTTTGCAGGGGGGCTGGAGCCAATCCCAGCTGACAGTGGGTGAGGGTGGGTTATACCCTGGACAGGTGGCCAGTCTATCAGACAACTATTCACACACTGTCACCAATTAGCTGTAAATGTCTTTGGACTGTAAGGAAGCTGGCACAGGGAGAACATGCAAACTCCACACAGAAAGGCCCCGGGCCTGGGCCGTGAACTCGACAGTGCTAACTACTGCACCATTGTGTCAAACACTGATAAAGGTCAATGAAATTTGAATAAATCAGCCATGTTTGCCACAGTGGTTCCAGTATGTGGTAAGAAGCCGACTGTTTTCACAAATTAATTTTAATTGGTATCGTGACTATTCAGAGGTCTAGACTCGCTATAATTGGACGCCCAGCAACCAAACTAAGTCAGTGGCAGGGAAAGACTTCCTCTTAAGGGGCCGACACCAGACTCAGGACTTGTTTATGTACATGTAGGCTGTATAGTAAAGACTATGCAAGTACTATTATCCAAGATAAGGCAATATTCTTTTATTGTAGTGCATTTGACAATACATGTCAACTTTATATTCAAATGAAGTGTTAGGAGAAAGTTTATAAAATACATTCAGAACAGAAAAGAGATGTGAATTATGTTCTCCCCCTAGTACAATAAAATGATTTAAAATAGTTAAAATTCTTAGAACACGAAATTAGTGACATCAGTATAAAGTGTACCTGTACCATGTAACTTGGAAAGGTTTTTTTTTTTTTTTAAATGAACAAAGATGTACAGAGCTCCTCACAGACTGCTCTGGTCTGGCAGATCTTCTAGAAGTGCAGGGTTTTTTCTGTAAATATAGGCGTTGGGATCATCATCCAGCTTCACCAGCTCAGCTAGTGACGACACACAGGGATCATGATCAACCAGCATAGCCGGCAGACAGGAGGTTTTGCGCTGGATGCGGCAGGAACGACGGACTGGCGTCAGAAACTTCAGATCTTTGATGTTGCTCTTTCTCCGGGATGTACTGGTCTCACCTTCGATTGTCTTCTTGACACTACAGAAATGTTTGGACAAACAAAACTTGCGTGTGAAAATAAAATCACTTTTTGGCTATTAACTTAATGGGAGAATAACAAAACACTTAATTTAAAGGATTGAGAATGACCGTACCTTTGCAGGTATGGAGTCGTCTTCACACTGTATTTAACAACTGAAGCATCCTCCATCGGTGGCGTGGTCTCCATCACATCATCACTGTCACTTTCTACCTCCTCAGCATCGTCTGTCTCCACTTTGACTTCACTTTCTTCTGTTTCATTCTTCACTTGCTCAACCTTTGGTTGTTCACAAACATCCTGTGGAATTTCATTCATCATTTCCTTCGACTCTTTTGTACATTCCGTTTTCTGGTTTTGTTCGTTCTCCAATTCAACACTACGCTCATCTGACACCTGTGAGAGATCTTATGGAGACAAAAGTAACAGGTTCAACAGGAAGCATCTCTACGGAGTGCAACAACAGCCAGAGTAACTAACTATTCATCTTCAGACCAGAAATGCCAGTGAACTGAGTGGTTATATTTTAAGAACCAACCTAATACCAAACAAATCATAATGGACATTCACAGCTGAACTTACCACCACTGCATCTAGAGGGTGTCTCCATGGCCTCCAACGCATCACACAGGTTCACAACAATCTGTCAAAATAAAATGAAAGGAGCTTGGTTTAATCACTGGAAGATATTTTGATGTATTGAAAACAGCAACACTAACTCTGCCTGTTTCCTTACATCATCCATTGTGTCCTGTGGGTCAACAGGCAGATCTGCGTCAGAGTTTTCAAGCAGCTCCAGGGTGGTATTCATGATTGCTGGAGTTTGGTTGCATGTTGTTAACGCGGCTCCCCGTGTGTCTGCACAGTTAGCAGCAGAGTTTGGCTTGTGTGCTTCCAGAATGGGGTCAGATTTGCATTGTGTGGCAGGCTGAGGCTCCACGTGAGACTGTGATTTAAAATCAGCCTCAGGTTTTGAGACTTTGGTTTTTGGGGGTAGTGCTGTTGTCATGGCTGGCCTCTTGAAGGTTTTGCCCTTGGAAGCCTGCCATGCAGCCAGTTTTGCTCTGTTAGAATACAAAAACATTTTTTTTTTCCAAGCTTCTCCAATGAAAAAGGAAAACATAAAAATGTGTGTGTGAAGAACAAAAAATTGTTACCTTCTTTCCTCTGCAGTCTCCATGGTAAATCTGTACTGGCTGAGGGTGCTTGAGACAGGAGGCTTATTGACCTTCTTGTCAATCACTGACATCTTTGGCTTTGTGTTCCGAGTCCCACTTGCCTTGGTGGGAACCATAGTAGTGCTTCTAGAACTCGTACTGGTTACCGTTAATGGGACGGTTCTGGCAGCAGGGCGGGCAGAGTAGAACCCAGCAGGAGGGCGGCTGGCAGCAGGTTTGGACATCTGAGCAGGCCTTATGACCCCTGGCTTGAACCTTGTTGGCGCAGGTTTCTGTGTATCATGTGCAGGCAGGTCAGCAACAGATTTGGACCTGCTTTTTGTTACATTTCCAACCTTTTGGCTCTCTGTTTTGGGTGCTGACAGTTTGTGATCTATCCTATCCAAGCTGGCACTTGACTTCCAAATGGATCCAATTTTTGACTGTACAATCTTGCCTTTGTACATGCCAGGAGCAGGTTTGGATGTTTGCACAGCAGTCGGTGGCTTTGGAGCTTCTGCAACCATTTTTTTGTGTTTCACAACCTGTTCTGTGTGGAAGGCCTGGCTATACGTTTGTCGCTGTGTGACATCTGAAGCAGTGGCAGCTCCTTTCCCATCTTTTGGCATGGTCTTTACCTTTTTTACAGCTTCACCAGACGTTGACCTTGTGTCAGCCTGTTTGGCCTTGGCCTTAAGATGACCATTGTTTGCCAACTTCTCCTCTTTTTCATTGCCTTTTAGGTGGAATGGAGCAAGAGACGTTTTATCTCTTTTGATGAAGGACTTGCTTCCATGTGCAGGCTGAGCATTCTCCTTGTTTCCCTGATACAATTAAAAGAATAAGATTATTATTATTATTATTATTATAAGATTATGTAGGCAAGAGAAGCTTTAAATGTTACTCGGATTCAACACAATATGAAAAGCATGTGATCTTTATTAACATTAACTTACTTTCTTATTATTGTGGTTTCTTCTTGAAACTACGACATCCATCGTGAAGCGTCAAAACACAGTTCAAATCAATGGAGATTTCTGAAAGACGAACAAAACACATATTCAAACTATACATATATATATATATATATATATATATATATATATATATATATAAACTAGGTCATTACATAATTTAGCGTTCCAGGATTAATCCCACAAAGTCAAAACCTACCTTTCCATAACAAGTATTAGCAGTTTCCATGAGAAATTAAGCCCTATAAGTACACTAACCACACTCTACCAACTATCTGTCTGAAATTTCCATATATTAAGTAAATGGGCACATTATGTTTATCGAAAAACAAAGAGACATTAAGATTAGCTGTTATACAGTTCAGTAACGAGGCTGAACGTTAACGTTGAGTCTATAAGCTAACGTCAGCTGACGTGAACCATACGTGAAACGTGAAAATGCTTATGTTAGCTTATGTATGAAACATTAGCAGTAACTTTGCTGTAGTGCCTGAAGTATATCAAAGCAAAGCGAACAACAAGCATTGAATTCGTGACTTACCCTGCCGTTGTGTCCCTTAAACAATGTGAGGAGAGAGCCCCTCCACCGACACAGCTCCGAGGCCAAACACACCGTTGGTCTCTCTGAGGAAAAACACATTCGATTTGACTTGGCGCTGTTGCGCTCCAATTGGTCACTCTAGTATCGCGAGAGACAAAAATGAACCAATAGAATGTGTCCAAACTAAGAACGGGATTTGAAGAGAACGGGCTTCATTCTTCCATCCCACAATTTTTCATCCTCTGTTCAAATGTTTGAACCCAAATAGGATTCCGCTTGTACTGGTTCATACAATCAGCTACGCCCAAAGCGTTACAGCACTGAGGCGGCCCGTGTAAACAAAGACCCAGCTATAACTCCCTGCAGGTGCGCATCATCATCATCATCCTCATCAGGGTTATAAAGTTGACAAAAGCACTTATTGTCCGTAACCATGACAGTCAACATCACGTAGTAAATCTTGAGGGACAATATCAATGCAAGACAAGTGCAAATCGTGTTTTCTAGTTAACAACAACCGTCATAACAGTAACACTCATAATGAAAGCATGGCGGGAATGTCATTTGGATTTATACACAACGTTTGCG
>CM076660.1:20119862-20154437 GCA_038496675.1 Rachycentron canadum | reverse complement strand
TATATATATATATATATATATATATATATATATATAAACTAGGTCATTACATAATTTAGCGTTCCAGGATTAATCCCACAAAGTCAAAACCTACCTTTCCATAACAAGTATTAGCAGTTTCCATGAGAAATTAAGCCCTATAAGTACACTAACCACACTCTACCAACTATCTGTCTGAAATTTCCATATATTAAGTAAATGGGCACATTATGTTTATCGAAAAACAAAGAGACATTAAGATTAGCTGTTATACAGTTCAGTAACGAGGCTGAACGTTAACGTTGAGTCTATAAGCTAACGTCAGCTGACGTGAACCATACGTGAAACGTGAAAATGCTTATGTTAGCTTATGTATGAAACATTAGCAGTAACTTTGCTGTAGTGCCTGAAGTATATCAAAGCAAAGCGAACAACAAGCATTGAATTCGTGACTTACCCTGCCGTTGTGTCCCTTAAACAATGTGAGGAGAGAGCCCCTCCACCGACACAGCTCCGAGGCCAAACACACCGTTGGTCTCTCTGAGGAAAAACACATTCGATTTGACTTGGCGCTGTTGCGCTCCAATTGGTCACTCTAGTATCGCGAGAGACAAAAATGAACCAATAGAATGTGTCCAAACTAAGAACGGGATTTGAAGAGAACGGGCTTCATTCTTCCATCCCACAATTTTTCATCCTCTGTTCAAATGTTTGAACCCAAATAGGATTCCGCTTGTACTGGTTCATACAATCAGCTACGCCCAAAGCGTTACAGCACTGAGGCGGCCCGTGTAAACAAAGACCCAGCTATAACTCCCTGCAGGTGCGCATCATCATCATCATCCTCATCAGGGTTATAAAGTTGACAAAAGCACTTATTGTCCGTAACCATGACAGTCAACATCACGTAGTAAATCTTGAGGGACAATATCAATGCAAGACAAGTGCAAATCGTGTTTTCTAGTTAACAACAACCGTCATAACAGTAACACTCATAATGAAAGCATGGCGGGAATGTCATTTGGATTTATACACAACGTTTGCGACATGTCTCGACATGTTTTCAACCTCTGAGCTTTGAAAAGACCGCTGAGGATTATGGGAACGAACCGATGCGCGCGCTTCTTTGTTGCACGTTAAGTTCTGCAAAGCTGTTTGGACAAACAATCCAATGAGCCTTCAAAATAAAATCCAAATGACCGTCAAGAAATAAATGTACGCGCTGTGTTATTTGTATCTGACTTTCAGGAATAAATGTACCAAAGATATAAGGGTCAAATACAGACTAGGTATCTGGGGTTGTCTGGTTTGCAGGGAGGGTAGACTTTGATAATTTGACAGGCTAACATGGCCTAGTTGGCCTGTTGGGCCTGTTGAGCCTGTTGAGTGTTTATTGATACGGGAATGTAATTAGTTTAGATAGAGTTGCAAGAGCCACTTGCATTTCGTGCTACTCATTCAACAATTTACAATCTTACGTCAAATACGCTCATGGTTTTTATTTTGAAATCGCATATCGGAAGTTTTTGTTTTTGTTTCAAGTGGCTTGATAGCTAACTTTAGCAGTCGCCTATCATCACAGATCTGTATGAAACACAGGTGTCTCATACACACTTATAATGCAGAATCACTGTGCTGTGCCGAACTGCACTAGCAGCAAATCCGACCCTCAGCCACTCTTCAGGTTTCCTCATGATCCAGAAAGGTAACTAACATTAACACGGATGCTAAAGCAAACGGGAAGCTCTCTAGCTACCCAACGAGAACAGTGATATTTGTAGACGAAATAGCATGTGTGTTAAATCTAAGCTAAGTTCGACTGAAATGTCTTGTTGGTTTAATGTCTATCTTTGCCACACAATTTATTAATGCTCTTACACGTCCAAAGCCATTTACTTTTCAAAGCGCAAAACTTTATTGAAAAGTTTGACAGGTTCACGTGTCTTTGTTTTTTGTTAAGCTTATACACATTGGTACTTAAGAACTATTGTTAAATGCTGGGTCAAGCTAACCGCAACATGCCGGTTAGTTTACAGTAGGACTAGTCCCAACATGCTGACCTGGTCAGTTTATTTCCCTGAAAAGACACATCTATGACCACATGGTTAGTCTCAGTGTAAACCCATCTGTAAACGTTCAGTATATCATTGTCTCTTCTTGACTTCTTGCATGACTTGTTCATATATTATACCATAGATATCTATTACGTTACACACTAGAGACAGTCACTTTAATACAAGCCCATGTGAACTGTTGTGCAGCATTACTGCTGCAGTATGATCATTAATACAATAAGTTAGATGCTTGCTGTTTTTGCATGCTTTTGAATTATGTTCATGTTTTTCACATTTGTGTTTTGAGTCATTGTTACCAGTCACTAAATATTGGACAAATGTGCAGCACATTCTTAATAGTTAAATTAATATAGCACCATATTATAAATGTGTAAATAACCAAACTTCCTTTTGACTTAAACTTGTTGTCATGTTGGTTTGACTCCTTTCAGGTCCAAGAAGTGGGTTGAAAATTGCGGAAGGAAAGATCTGATAGACAAATCACCAGACCAGCTGCACCGACACTACAGACTGTGTGGGAAGCATTTTCAAGCATCTTTGATTGAGAGTGTAAGTTACGTTTGCACATGATTGTTTGCCAAATTACAGAGGATAATGTGATTGAAGACATTAAAGTATTTTTATGTAATTGCCAGGCTTTGGTCTATTATTTCACTAATGATATAATTAATGAATACAAGTTTAACATAGAAGGCTAATAATCTCGATTCAGTCTTGTATTGTGATGTATAATGACCTTTTATTTACCTTGTTTTCAGGATGCTCAGAGTACAGTGTTGAAAGATGATGCCATGCCAACTATTTTTGACAATCCAAGCCAAACTCAAAATGGACAGGTGAAACGCAACAAAGAAACGGTGGGTGAAAAGTTGTAGTTCAGTAGTTTGAAACGGGGGGAAAACAATTTGTATAATCTGAATCCTGTAGTTTCTGGTCTTAACTTGTCTTATGTCTATGTTTGTAGACCAAAGATGATGAAACAGAAAGTAGGGGGAGGAAAAGTAAGTCGAAATATCAACACACACCCTTTTTTTTCTTCACAAAGAAAGTGGTCCTACACCCACATTTGGCACAAGATGAATGACTGACTTGGTTTCTATCTTGCAATTGTTTTTGTTTCCCTTTTAGAAATGAAGAAGTCAGACACAGCTCAGGCAGATGTCCAGACAGATGTTCCAGAGGAAGATGGATATAGAGAGTATATTAAGTCTTTATTTGAAGTTCTAGTGCTGTTGGGAGAGCAAAACATTCCTCCTACAGGGCCTAGTGACAGGAAACAGGATGTTCTTCGGGAAAGCAACTTTCAGGTGTTGTTAGATTACCGTGTGAATTCTGGAGATGAAGTCTTAAAGAAGAGGTATGAAGTCAACCAGGAGTGCTGCTCCTCAGCTCAGCTCAGTCAGCTGATCGAGGTGTGTGAGAACAGCATCCGCAGTAAACTGGTGGAGGAAGTTAAACAAAATGGCTTCTTCTCATTACTTACTGATGATTTGGTGAAGATCTCAGGAGAGTGGTACCTCCCTGTCTTTGTCCGTTTTGTGGACCAGTCTAATTGTCAGCAGGAGAGGTTTTTTGGATTCTTGAGCTTTGAAGGCAATGGAGATGTCCTGGCAGAGAAACTGCTGTCTGAAATGACTGACAGATGGGGCTTGGATATGGAACAGTGTAAAGGTCAAGCCCACTCCTGCACTGGGACACATTTTAGTAAAATAAAAACATTTTCTGCCAAACTGATTGAGAGGTATCCACAGGCGGTGCTCACACTGAGATCTACTCGTACACTGAATGTGTCACTGGCCAGTGGTATGGCTCTGTCAGGGGTTCAGCTGGTCATGTCTACCTTTAAGAAGATTGAGTCATTCTTCAGTCAGTCCCTAGTACTGCAGTTGGAGTTGGAGCACGCTATTTCAATTTTCTACCCAGAGAAAGAAGAGAAAGCCAATGAACTGAAGGAGATCTGTCGTACCAACTGGACCAGGCGACATGATGCGTTTGAGGTGGCAGTGGACATCCTGGAGGCACTTCTACTCTGTGTAGACAGCGTGCATGACAATGAAGACATGAGGTGGAACGATCAAGTCACACATGACGCCTTAGAGATTTCAAAAGCACTGGTTGATTTTGAGTTCGTCATGGCATTGGTTGTGCTAAAAAACACAATGACACTTACTCGTGCATTCAGTAAGAATTTGCAAGGGAAAGCACCAGATGCCCATTTTGCTGCAACTAGTTTAAAAGCTGTATTGCACTCACTGAAGGAAGTGTCTGACAATATCGATGTGTATCATGAGTTCTGGAATGACGAAGCAGTTAACTTAGCCACTGCGATGGAGATCACAGTGAAGGTTCCTCGGTCATTCCTGAGGAAGCATCACTCAGAATCTGGAACCATTCAACCAGATAGTTACTACAAAGACCACCTGTCTGTTCCTGTGATGAACCACATCATGGAAGAAATGAATGAGCTCTTCAATGAGGACCACCTGAAGTCTCTGAGATGTCTGTCACTGGTCCCTGCAGTCATAGAGCAGAATAAGTCTACTGAACCTGAAGAAGAGAGTATACAGGCGTTTAAAAATTACATCCCCAATGCAGGAACCCTCTCTGCTGAGTTACACTGTTGGTGGGTGAAATGGAGCAAAAAGGGCAAAGGTGAGACTTTCCCCTCCGATCTCCATGAAACACTGCAGCAGGCTGATCTGAAGTTCTTCCCAAACGTGCTTGCAGTCCTGAGACTGATCGGGATCCTGCCTACCTTGGCTCTGGAGGACAGCTGCAATGTGGCTCATAAGCGCTTCATGATGTACATGGAGAACACGCCGGACAAATTCAAATCAAAAAGTCTTGCTCTTTTGAACATGAACTATGATGTCAAGTATGATCTGGATTCAATGGTGGAGGTCTACATGAACACATACCCTGACAGTGGGGAGGTGGTGTGAGTCAGGTCATTTGTGATATAGTGGTCAAGCCTCCTGACACACTATTCCCAGCTTTCTTAATGTGTGCAGATTGTGTTATCTTGATCTTGTGTGTCTTGTTTATTCCCTAGACCTCATAATTAAGTGTTTCTGTGATAATGAATGAACTAGAAACTGGACTGCAAAGTGTCATATAGACATCTCTGAATTTTGTTTTTGTAGTTTGCCTTTTATGTTGTTGTCATTTCTTAACTCCTTTGTTCAAAACAGTTAGAAATGGCTGATGTTGTGGAGCCAATAAGTGTTAATACTTACACATTTTGTTAAAGGGTTTTTTGTGTTTGTCACCCATGGGTTTTCTGACACATTAATAAGTGGGTAAGGGGGATCAACCATAAAACCCTCACTGAACATGTAAATAAAGATATAGTAAGCTCTTTTGGTCAGTAACCTTTTGTGGGCCTCATTCTTACCTAACCTAATCCTAACCACATTGAAACAAGCTCTATTATAAACAATGCTGCAAAAGTTGCAGTTCAGTAAATCTGCAATGTTTTTTTTGTTTGTTTGTTTGTTTTTTTAGATAAACTGGATTAAGTAAGAATTGAATTAAACAAATTTGGAACAGGAACTACTGGGCATAACTAGTATGTAATTGTGCCCGAGTCTCCTAAAAGGCCCCTAAATTTTATCATTGCCCTCATCTCATCTCTATCACTACCCCTCCTTTAAGTGTGTGCTTGTGGCTAAACAGCTGAGTCACTGTCTGCCCTGGGAGTCAGATTTCCAGTATAGGGTTTCGTTTTAATTATTGAAGACTAAAATATTTGGCTAATGCACAATGTTTGCTGCAGTGAACAAAAAACAAAAAAATTTCCTTTCAGCCACGTTTCTGTCTCCACCACATGTGGACACCACTAAATGCGTGATAGAAAGAAATCTTCCACCGGTTGACACAGTATTTGTGGTCAGTCATAACCAGCCCAGTCCGTAAGACGTGAAGTCCACACTACCACTGAAATGTAAAGAGTTTGTACCTGGTCCCAAAGACCACGTTAGAGGATTTGGCCCCTTCCTGCTTTGTTCGGGTAGACTGTGATCTTGACAGTGAGACTCTTTGGTCGGGCCTGGCGGGGCCACTCTGCCCTCTGCTGGGTAACACTCTGTACTGCACGGTGTAGTTCCTGTTTGGTGGGATAACACGCTTTCGGCGACTCTTGGCTCAACACGCAACATCAACTTTTGAAAGCATGGGATTAGTGGGTTCTTAGTTTGCCAAAGAGACACTAAGCGAAAACAACACTGAAACCCAACTGTGTCGGTTGCAGGTTGTGCCCAAGGCATGACTCTGTAGACTCTCCTGCAGGTTTGCTCATAGTAGGCTTGCCAGCTTGCAACCGCCAGCTAAGCTAGCTAACTTACCAGCTAGCTACATTGCAGTCCAAAATGACTGACTGCTGCGCTGCGGCGAGCTGTGATTACCAGCAAGGGGAATCAACCACTACACTTTTCAGCTTCCCTGTGGATCCGGAGCGGTAAGAGATGTGCTTATTTCTCTGAGCCGTGGCTTAAAAATGAGCCCAGGGCATGCACAATGAATGTGTTAGCTATCCACAGTTAGCACTGGCGTTAGCTTAACATCATGTTGGCTAACAGTGACACAAGTCTGTCGAAAATGGCGCAGACTAGTTACTCTTCAAAGAAAAAATGGTGTGAAATAGGCTCCGTTCACTCATTTAGGGTCGGAGACGGACACTGACGTGTGATATTGACTCCACCAGTTTATCTTTGTGCTCAGTCATTTCTCAAAGCCAAGAGAAAACATACTTAAAAACTTTTTGTGCTGTAATTTAAATCGCCATCGGTACACGACACCTACCGTCTCGGTTGTGTGTAACGTTGAGGACTAACGTTAGCTCGGGAAAACTGAAATTCTGCTTATTAATATAGCTATTTTATTGTACCCTTTGCCCACCAAACCGCGGGATTTACGCATTCATTTTACAGTGCAGCTCATTGTGAACAATATTGAATGAAACTTATATTAACATCGATTTAACAGGTGATGTCCGTATGAATAAAAAGCGGTCTAGCGCCTCCCTTTATCCTGTTGCTGCTTCATGTATGGCGCTGTTTTTTTTTTTTTGTTTGTTTTTGTTTTTTTTTTGTTTTTGTTTTTTTTTTTACTTTGAGATCCCGGTCGTATTACATAACCACAGACACGCTATCTTGTGCTAAAAATTAAATTATCAAATTCAGTAGAATTAATTTCGGGAACTGTAACTTGATGGCAGCTGCAGCTCAGCAGTCTGAATCACATTGTATCTGAACAGGAAATGTAACCTCCAAGGCAGAGGAAAGACTCCCTCTGAATACATCACGGGGTCTCATTTACTGAATGCCCAGCCCTGCTATGAGTTAGTGTTTTCTTCCCCTTTTCAGATCCATGTGTTTGTTTTTAAACCGGTATCCACCTCAGATTATGGTAAATATAGGGAAGTGAATTTTATTTGTTTTGGAGCATTTATTTCCACCCTTATTCTCTGCATGCATTATTAAAATAAGTTGAGAGAGAGAAGAGAATATGAAAAACAGAGCAGTGAGGATTTCTTTCATTTTTATTTACAGTCTTTCTATGTATATTATAGCTAACACTGGAAAAGGGTTGTTACAAATACAGCTAACCAAAGCATATCTACATCAGTCAGGTGTATCAGGCAGATTGTTCCAGACATGACCTTATAACTGTACATTTCAAATACGGACTTGTGAATGGATGTCATCTTAGTCTAAAAATCTCGATCTTGCATTTGCTCAGTCATTTAATTTAATGTAATAACTGGCATTTTCAAAGCTCAGTGTTAGCATTTTCAATAGTTTGAGCCAAAAAACCAACATTTCCTATGTGTTCACATCTGTTCTGTTTCACACAGTGATCATTTTGAGCAGATGAGAAAATGAGGTCAGCCTTTAATAATAATTCAATAAACATCGTTGCTATGCTTTTTGATGCAGCTGTGTTATAACTTAATTAACCAGCTCAAGAAAGAAGTCTGAGTCAATCAGCCCCGCCAATAGCTGGTATTAATGTAAAGCGCCAATATGCTCATCATTATTAAATTAGTGCGTCACAGTGAACAGTTTTCACATCACAGTGAACTGTTTTCACATCAAGAACATTTGGAGTTCTCAAACCTTTGAGCGCTCTAATGGATTTTTGTCAAGTCATTGTTACATTTATTTAGAATACAGAAGATAATGATCTCATATGTTTTGGAAATGCCTTTCTTTAATCAACCTTATGGTTGTGACCCTAACAATTTATGCCCTCCCTCTGTCTCTATTTTTCAGCTGTAAACAATGGCTGAACAACTGTTGTCGCCAAGATTTGTCGTCAGAACCTCCAGAGCAGTTGCATAAGCTGTACAGACTTTGTGCAAAGCACTTTGAGCCCTCTATGATCTCTCATCAGGTGAGACGCACATCTTTTGCTCATTAGCCCTTTGTGTGTTAGAGAAGAAACAGGGTTTTCAATGTGTGCTGTTCTTAGTGAGTCAGCATCAAATCCTACACAGCTCTTGGTTTATTTTCCTAATTTTCTGTACAACCTGAATAGGCACTTTGAGGTACACCTGAACAGTCTAATGGAATTTAATAGGCTGGATCACTAATAATTCCCATCTTCATTAAGTAAATAATGTTAAGATACAGATGTTTGTAATATTACTTATTTGCATACATGTAAGTGTAGTTTTATTGGATTACGCTCCATTGATTGATGATACATATATTAATCAATGGAGTGTAATCCAATAATACTGCAGTATCACAAAGTCCAACACTACTTTGAGTACTACAGTGTATTCACTCTGATACACTTTTGATTTAATTTTAAAGTGATAAAAGAGTAAATGAAATTGTCTGAATATTTTCTGAAGCCACTGTAAGCTATCTGTCTGCCAAAAAGACATGGGACAAGGGAAAATATACACGTTTCTTTGTAAATAACAAAAACATCTTTTACTTTTTAGTGGCCTTAGTCAGACTTGGATATTTGGGGCAGTAAAAATAGTTTTTGTAATCAAGTATCAAAGTCCTTATAACTATTAGACAAACTATAGTTTGTCATATAATATAGTTAGATGTCTTCATCTTAACATATGTGAATTCTAGAGACATAGCATAAAAGTGTGATTGCCTTTTTTTCTCCAGAGTGCCTCCTGTTGTGTCTTAAGGGAAGATGCTGTTCCAACAATATTTGACTTTACAACTCCTGCGAATAATCAATCAACCTGCAACAGGAAACGAGCTAGAGATCCTGTAAGTGTTTCGATGTTTAAAAAGACTGCAATTTGAATTACACATTTTTCATCAGACAGAAACAATGCAAACATGCAATTATCCTTTTCATCCTTTTAGTCAGAAGAGGAACCTACTTCTGTAAAGAAAACAAAAGGTACAGTGACTGCTTAAATACATCCTAAAATTTTATTTAAGACCGTTGAGTTTTAGTCTATGTTAACATGTATTCGCCTTCGTAGAGTCACTGATTGTATTTATATTTTTAAAAATCATCTCCCGCTTTCATTCAGTTCTTTTTCTTTTCCCATCAGAAAACACAGCAACAGCCAATGTGACTGAAGAGATAAAAGAATTGTCTGGAGAGAACAGTGCAACGCCTGAACTGCACACAGACGGCCAGACCCAAGAGGATGAGGCCAGCTCCAAAGCAAAAGAGACTCTGAAAGTATATTTTAAGGAAATCCTGGCACTGACTGGATTCAGCATCAATGGTGCAAACATCAATGCTGATGAGCCAATTGGAAGTGCTAGGGGTCAGCAAGCTTTCAATCGAATCTGTGTGGAGAAAATTGACAAGAAAGAAATCCTCCAGTTCAGTGAAGACCTCATGCGAGAGGAGATCCAGAACAGCCTGAGACTGGCACGATTCTTCTCCATTCTGCTTCAGGATGTGACCACCATAGAGGGAAAGGAGCAGATCCCAGTTTTCATCAGGTCTGTCACAGTAGCTGGCTTCCCACAAAAGCACCTCATTGGGTTCCTACCATGTGACATGGATGCAGAGAATCTGTTTTACATGCTTCTCTCTGAGTTGAGAAACAAGTGGGGGCTGAGGATGGAGCACTGCAGAGGACTAACCTATCTGGTAACAGGCAGCATGTGCCAGAAAATGCGAGACCTTACCTGCAGGGTTCTTCAGGAGTTTCCACAAGTGGTTTTGTCACCAAGTGACCCATACGCCTTTAACATATGGATCATTCGCTGCATGCCTGTGCCCTCCATCCAGAAGGCTGCAGACAGTGTAGAAGAGGTGGCCTCTTTACTCAGGAGAAACCCAGAGCTGTCCAAAAGATTGGAGGGAAATATCCAGATGACATATGGGCATTTAAGAGGGGAAGTGGAAAGGATCAAAGCAGCTGTCAGTGGGAATTGGGAATATAGCACTGATGCCTTCCAGACTATGTTAGATATTCTGGAGCCATTCCTGAACTGCATCAATGAGATGATTTCAAAGGTAGATGAAGACACTGCTGAACAGATGGCCAAGCTCAAGCCAGTTTTGAAGAATTTCAACTTCATCATCACACTTGTTGTTCTGAAGAACACTCTCTGTTGTGTGAGCATACTCAACTCAAGTCTCAGGGGAATAATTAGCATCAGCAGTACCTTGCAGTACACAATTTCAAATGCCTTAAAGCTGGTAAACAAATATCAACAGGAGCTTGCAATATTCCACAGGAAATGGTTTTCAGATGCAGTTGGCCGAGCCAAGAAGCTAGGAGTGGAGGTCACTAAACCAGAGATAGACCAAGGAGACACAAGTGAAACACCACTGGAGGACTTTTACAGAGAAACTCTGAGCCGGCCTGTCTTGCAATATCTTGTTGCAGAGGTGAAGAGAGTGTTCAGCACTGAGATGGTGAGGATTCTCCGATGGCTCTCGTTAGTGCCATCTTACATGGCTGACCACAATTTCAGCATTCGCAGGGATAAAGTAGCAGATGCCAACTTGAACAACCTTGCAAGGCCTGACACATTCTATGAAGAGCTGGGTTGCTGGGAAGTAAAATGGAGGCATGCAAGCAAGCGTAGAATCCTACCAACCACAGTGTTTGCTACGCTCAAGATTCCCGACATTGGGTTTTACCCAAATGTGCAGAGCTTGCTTAGGGTTTTGGGCACTGTTCCATGTGTAAATGCAGAGGCCGATGTGTATGGCCAATACCATATGGTACTGGAGCGGTGCCACTCCTACCTGAGAGCCACGCCAGTGGACCAAAGACAGTGCAGCATGGCATATGTCTATGTGAACCAAGATGTGCACTTCAATGTTGAACAAATGGTGGAGTCATACGTCCAAAAGCATCCAGACATCTTGCAGCTGCTACAAATGGTGTGTAGATTTCCACAAGCACAATTCTAATGAAATTGAATTCAATTCATGATAAGGTAACTGTACTATTTGTCTGCTTGTGTGCATTACAGGATGATGACACAAAAGAGAAGACTCCAAAAGGTGAGACATTTTAAAATTACTTGGTAACCATATCAACATGCAGCAGTTTGTGGTTAATGTCAAAGTTGATCCATCACAGAAATCCATACAGTGGAAAGTTACAGAATAATGGCTTCACTATAACTAAAGATAATTAAAAAAGTTTGTGTCAAACTTAAAATTGAATCCTAAGTGTTAAATGTTTTGTACAAGCTGAATAGTATTTTTGTAAAATTTAAATGTGCACACTTTTTTTTTTTTGCTTATTTAATAGTCTTACACAACCATTCACACTTTTCATTACAGTGGCAGCCCATGGAAACCATGCTGAAAAGGACACTGAAGAGGAATTACAACTCATAAACCTAGAGATGGATGCTGAAAGGCTTGTAGAGATGAAGTGTGCAGAGACTGACAGAGAGGCTCTTAAATCTGCTTTACAGGCTGCAGTGACAGCTGCATATAGCAGTCAAAGCAGGCTGCATAGTGATACTCCTCCTGGTCAGGATGGAGAGGTTGAGTACGTGACAAAGTCCGAAATGAAAGAAGTTCTTACTGTGTGTGAGAATGCTGTCAGAGAGGGAATCCTCACTGAAGTGGGGAGTTCATTCTTTTCCTTGTTCATTGACCGTGTTGTGAAAATGGGGGAGATAGACTATCTTCCGCTTTTCCTTAGATTTGTGGACAGTTTTGATGTCATGCGACTGGAGTTGATGGGATTCCTTGAAGCAGACCTCGATTGTGATACCATGGTACAGCGTCTCCTGGAAATAGTTACCATCGAGTGGCATCTTGATTTGAACAACTGTAGAGGTCAAGCATACCTTGGCTCTGGTGACGTCTCCTATAAGCTGAAAGCCTTTGCCTGCAAAGTCCAGGAGAAATATCCTCTTGCTATAAGCACACACTGCTCTTCCTACTCTTTCAACACATGGTGGTCAAAATCCATCCCTGTGCCTGCTGTTAAAAGAGCCCTGGATATATTTGAAGAGGTTTTGATGTTTTTTGGTAGCAGTACCACTTTGGAAAAACAGCTTGACCATGTAATAGCCTTTGGTCTTAGAGAGAGCTATGAAAAGGTCCAAGAGTTACAAGGGAAGTTCTGTTCCCTGTGGCAAGAGAAGCATGACTCTTATGAGGTGTTTGTGCAGATGCTGGAGCCCCTGGTCGAATGTCTGGAGAAAATCAAAAACAACCCACAGAGATGGAAAGCCTTTGTGTCTGAACAAGCCGGGGCACTTCTCTGCAAGGTCGTGGAATTTGATTTCATCATTGCCATGGTGATCTTGAAGAATGCGTCCTCTTTTACCAGAGAGCTAAGTGCAGGTCTCCAGAAGGACCACTTCAGTGCAGCATCCCAGCTTTGCCAAATCGGTGGTATTGTGGCCACTCTGAACCGAGTCAAGACGAATATGAAGGTGTTCCACCAGAACTGGTTTGATGAGGCTTGTGCAATAGCACAAAGTCTAAGAGTGCAGATTGAAGGGCCTGAAAACTCTTCACCAAGGGATGGCATGATGAAACCTGTTGGGTTTTACAAAGATGGCTTAAGTGTGCCCCTAGTAGATAACCTCATCAATGCAGTGAAGGATCATTTTTCAGAAGACCACAAAGAAGCTCTCAACTTCCTCTCCTTGGTTCCATGCTCAGTCACAGTGAGTTACATGTTTGAGAGCTTGAAGTCAAAGCCTCCTCTCTACAGCAGCGATCTTCCAGATGCTGACAACTTCTTCACAGAGCTATGCTGTTGGAGAGTAACCTGGAAGACCAAAGTAGCGTCCGTGACCATCCCAAACTCCATATTTCACACACTTCGTCTGCCACTCATGCAGTACTTTGGGAATATTAATGCACTGCTGAGAATTATGTCGGTACTGCCCAGCACAGCGCTGGAGGACTGTGGTGTTGTCATGCGTCACAAAAAGTTCCAAGACTACCTGAGAAACACAAATCCTAAAGACAGGTCCTCGTGCTTGGCCATGCTCCAGGTGGGCACGGACTTCAGCAGAGACCTGGACCGTATGGTGACCCAGTGTTTGAAGGTTACTCCGCAAGCCTTGGAGGGTATCTGTCTGGTATGTGCTTCTATTCTTTCATGAAAAAAGACACACACACAAGTCATATTTCTGCTTTGTTGTTTTTATTCTCTATATTATTTTTAATTATTGTGAATGTCAGACAAATTTTTATGTACGTGTTTTTATGTGTGTTTGACGTTCACAGGACAAGGAATCCAAAAGTTTCAACAGGAACTCTGAAAATAATATGGAAGGTATGCTTGTTGATAGTTATTCTGTATTTATTAGCAATTCACAAGTAATAAGACCACTTAACCAATGTCAATGTCTTCTGTTGTTCTCCTTGATATATTTAGTTGATTTTGTCAAGGCGGATGCTGAGGAGCACAAAATTGAACAATCCCCTGACAAGCTTGAGGACCAAGACATGAAGCCAGCAGATGAGAACGGGCATGCAGGAGATAATCGTCGAAGTCTGGCAACAGTATTCAGGCTGGCTGCACTACTGGGGAAAAAGAACAGCAGTCTTTCTGGCCTCTCAGAAGATGACAGAGAGCTCTTCATTCAGGAGCTCAGCATGTGCCACTGGTTTGGAAGAGAGAACAAGTGCAGTCCTTTTGTAAGTGATGATGAAATGGTGAATCTCCTCATAAATGGAATCAGAGATGTCATACTCAAGGAAATACAGGAATCTCCATTCTTCTCACTTATCACAGACAAGCCTGTTAAAATTGCAGACAAGACGCACCTACCTGTTTTTGTCAGGTATGTGGGAGAGTCTGCCCCAAAAGTAGAGCTCATGGGTTTCTTACCATACGATGAAAACTGTCATGTTGAAACACAAGCGAATAATCTCGCAAAGATTCTCACTGAAGACTGGGGCTTACCGATGTCCCATTGCAGAGGACAAGCATTCATGCACTTGGGCTCAGGTTACCAAAGCCTGAAGAAAATGTCTTTGGATTTCCTCAAGAGTTATCCACTCTCTGTTGTAACACCCAGTGAATCTTGTGGCCTTGCCCATTGGCTGGCAGGAAGTGTGCCTTGCCCCTCAGTAGCAAAAATGTTAGATATCACAGAAGACTTGCTGCTGTTCTTTGACGAATCTCCTTGTCTGGAGGGACAGTTGGCAGAGGCTGTTGATGGGCTTTTAAATATGCCAAGAGAGGCCCTGGAGGAAATTCCAGAAACATGTTGTTCAAGGTGGAAAAAGAGGGAGGACTTCTTTGACATACTCGCCGACACATTAGAGGGTATTCTCAGCTGTCTGGATGCTGTTAGCTCTAGCACTACAGGTGCCAAGTCGATGCATGCACAAGTCCTCTCTGCTGCTCTAAGAAATATGGATTTCATTGTCACCCTTGTGATTCTGAAGAATGCTTGTGCTCCTCTCCGTAACTGTAGCACTGTCTTCCGCTGTGGAAACCCTGCTGATATTCTCTGTGAAGTGGAAAAAATCCCCTCAATCATTGAGACTCTCAACAAAATGTTAGAAAATGTGAGCACTCTTCACTCCACTTGGTTTGAGCAGGCCTTCCAGCTAGCATCAAAGGTAGCCCCCGAACATGTGTGCTTCTCAGAAGAAGCCAACCACTATGAATCTCCTGATTTATATTACAAAGAAAATTTGAGTATTCCTCTCCTCAGAAGTCTCATTGATGAGATGAAGTACAGCTTCTCAGACGGCCACTTGAAGGCTCTGTCAGTTCTGTCGTTGCTGCCCTCCTGCAATCCACAACCTATTCTGTCAGAGTCCACAGACCAACCATTCAGCCTCTACCTGACAGAACTTCCTGAGCCGGAAGCAGCTGAGCAGGAAATCAACGCCTGGGCCTCTGTTTGGAGCGAGAGATACCAGGATGTTGCTCCTCCAACTTCCATCGCTGAAACACTAATCCATCCCGAGTCTAAGAGCCACCCAACTGTTACCTTACTGCTTAGGCTCGTAGCTGTCCTGCCAAGTGTCAGTATGGAGTGTGATCTGATGAAAACCACACTGAACTCCATGAGGGATCTGTTAAAAAACACTCTATGCAAAGGCAGTAGAACGGATCATGTGTTGCTCCTCTCTCACAGCTCAACACTGCAGAGACTACCAGAGGTCATTGAGAGGTGTATGGAGGTGGATCCAGAGAGCTGTCCATGTCTATCCCAGGTAAATTAAAAATGCTTTCCTTTGGATCATACCAGAGATGCCACAATTACTCCATTAGCACAAGTAATATTAGAGCTTTCCAAATATTTCAGATTCAGCTTAGTCTTCCATGATAGTAAACTAAAAAAAATCTATCTTTAGGTTTTGTACTGCTGGTTGGACAAAAGTCATTTGAAGTCTTCACCTTGGATTCTGGCAGCTTGTTATGAGCCTGTTCCTTAGTTTGCTGACCTTTTAGATGCCAGACAAATGATTGATCAATCAGTCAAAGTAATCATCAGTTGCAGTTTTGGATCATACTTTTCTTAATAATTGTGTTGTCAAAGTCATAGCCATTCCAATCACAATTACATAACCACAATTGTGCATATTTTTAGGTGATGGGAACTTTACAAGGACTAAAGCTGGATAGTGGTAAGTGCATGCATGTTAACCACATAATCACTGTGTGTAGTTCTGATTATGATGTTTGTTGTGTATGAAGTTTGGTGAGTGTCACTGACTTTTTTTTTTTCCTTGATCTGTGAAATCAGGCGCCATCGATGTAAAAGCAGAGGTACCAACCGAATTCCAATCTTCCGATGTAGCAGAGAATCCTGCTGATGGAGAGGTGAATTTGGCTGATAATGAAGTGATGCTGGAGGTCATTCAAGGACCAAGAAAAGCAGTATCTTTCTATGAACCACAACTGCGTGAACAGATTCTCAAGGAACTCTGGGACTCTCAGTTCTTCACTGTTATAACTGAGCAAGCTGTTGAAATTGACGGTGAGCTCTATGTCCCCTTGTGCATCAGGTACCTAAACAAAGAGGACATTCAGTGTGAGGAAACACTAGCTTTCATCCCTTACTGTGAAGACCCAGTTGTCCTTGCCGATGCTATTGAGACTGCCCTGTCTGAGAAGTGGGGGCTCAACATGGAGTACTGTAGAGGACAGGCCTCACTGAGTGTGGGTCAAGTAGGAGCTCAGATGAGGGCTGTAAGTTTAGCAGTAGCTCAGAAATACCCCCAGGCTGTAAGAACTGTCAGCTCTGCGTTGTCTCTTAATGTATGGCTGGCCAAGTCTTCTCCTGCTGAAGAGGCAGCTGATGGAGCAGTCCTCATAGGCAAAATACTACATTGGCTCACAGAGGATGCAGAACGGCAGAACAAACTGGAAAACATGATCATTCACGTGTTCCAGCACGATGAAGGAAAGGGCAACGAGCTGAGGGACAAACTCATCAAGAACTGGGAGAAGAGTCATGACATGCATGAAGTGATGGTAGAGATTCTAGAAGCAGTCATGCTATGCTTGAATGAGCTGAAAGGGGAGGGAAGTATTTCAAACCAGCAGCAAGCTTCACAGTTTTTCAATGCAATCAGAAACTTTGAGTTTATCCTGTCAACAGTTGTGCAGAAAAACATCTTGACTCTAACTAAAAAGCTAAGCCAGTCTCTTCAGGGCAAACCCTTAGACATGTTACTTGCTGTGAATAATTTGCCCAATCTCAAAGCATCCCTCAGTGAACTGAAGAGTGATATCGACACCCATCACAAGGCCTGGTTTGAGGAAGCTGTAGCTTTGGCTTCTAAACTCCATGTCACAATGTTGCATTCGGTGCTTCTAGAGCAATTGAGTGAGCTTTACAAAGAATCAGTGAGCACAAAGGTTGTAGAGCACTCAATTGCAGAGATTGATGACCTATTTACAGAAAAGGTCTTGGATACATTGAGATGTCTGGAGATTGTGCCTTACGCAATGTCCAAAGTAGAAACCAGCATTCTTAGTGGTCTTGTGTTCCGCCTGTACAAGGAGGACTTGCCAGATCAGGCCTCGCTTCACTCTGAGATGAAGTCATGGAAGGAGAAATGGTTGGATCCCCTGGCCGGTTACCTCCCAACTACTGTGCTTGATACCCTCAAGACATCGCAGATAAGAAGTTTTAGTAACATTGAGACTCTCCTCAGACTCCAGGTCATCTTGCCTTTTTCAAGGAGGGAGAGCAACTTCAGGCAAGGAAAAAGAAGCTTACAGGAGTTCATACAGCAGGAAAAGAGGTCCCTCACTGAGCTCCATCCTCTGTAAGAGCTGCAGGTCTTCCGTCACAGTTAGCAGATTTGAGTAATGCGTTTGAGATGTCACCTCCACCATATTTAAGAACTATTGTGTCTCAGTCCTACATGAGTCTGAACTCAATATTTCTGTGTACATTATTGATCTAAATTCTTTAAGATTTCCTTTTGTTTTTTTCCTGCAAACCAGGCCCTAATTATGTTTTTTTTATTCTGTAGTTTGTACAGTTGTACTGCCCAATGGGACCAATATCTTGGCAAGAAAAGCAATGCCCCAATGATGGTTATCAGTGCTTGTGTGCCTTGATGCAAAACCAATAATTCACCCCATGTATTATGATAATACAGATGTTTAAAAGTGTCCCATTGGCATGTGAAACAACTCTATTTTTTATCATTACCAAAAATGACCGGATTGACTTCTGTATCACTGTCATAAATTCATTATAATTAATAAATTGCACCCTTACCTTTTCCTGGGCACAAATAGAAATAGTTAGTTCCATCATGTCTTCTGATGATTTCCCATGTTTCCTGTCTCTTTGCAGGAATGAATTTGCTGTAAACGTATCTTTGAAAGAATGTTTCCTTGATAGGAAAACCTTCATATATATATATTTGTCAGAAAAGTAATAAAATGCTCCAAAATACGTTTTTGCTTTTTGTCTTTCTCTCTTGTTCGAGCTAGATGAACATTGCCTGTTCGTGTGGTGCCGAGTCTGGAGCCACGACTGCAAGTTCACACAAGGTGGCGCAGTGAGGCTGTAATTTTTAAGTAGACAGGACTGAATCCGGTAACAAGTGGGACTTGAAATACTGGTGCTGACCGTTCAGCTGTACTTAGTTTAATGTTGAATATAATACCTGTACGGATGGCACTTCCTCCTACAAATATTTTCACTTCACACTCTGAAGCTATTAATATGTTCGTAAATGAAAGTACAGAGCTACCGACGGCCTGTTTGATTTATTTATGAGACCTAAATGTTTTTCCATATATAGGCTGTGATATGGACATGGCTGGTTTTAATGGTGCTCTAAACGTATGTGAATTGGCATGACAGGCTGCCAATGTTAATAATTGCTGACTGAATGACCTATATAGGGCACGATGCATTGATTCACTTAGTGATCAACAAGGATGTGGGTTTGGAAGGAGTGTTATTAAGATCATATAATCACTACACGATCTCTGGATCCGTGATAAACATTATTTACTGTTATTCATTGTCCTCAACCTGCATTAGCCCCTGAAATGCTGGGCATGTGAGAGACGGGTTTGACCAGTATTTGCTGGTGATGCAAATTGTGGCTTACGGGCTCCATTGTTACAATTGTGGTTTAGTTAATATGTAATTTCTCTGAACAAGTGAGCTGTGGGTCTGCTGTTGGGTGGTGTGCCCCTTGTCAATTATTTGCTATGAATTTCAATCTGGTGAGTAAGTCTTTATAAGGAGTTTCAATAACAGCTTCTGTAGTGACAATTAGAAAAGCTATTGTCATGTATTTCTTTATTCAATCCTTATGCTTGGTTGATATAACTGTTGACCATTGGTAATATCAGTGCAGGTTTTATGCTGTGATAAAATGGTTTGTTTAAAGACCTATACAGCTTTAGACCACTTTATTAGAACATCTTGTTTATTACCAGTTATCTTCTGTAGCAAAGTGGTAAAAACAGACCTAGGTGTTATTAATGGACTGGAGCTGTACTGGATTCATTTGTGCCACATAAAGTTTGAATTAAAGACCTCATCCTAATTTAGACAAGGTCTAAATTGTAGGTTTAGTGGACCTGTTTGGCCCTGAAATTTGAAAAGAAAGACTGTGCTACTGTTAAAACCCTACCTACCACATACATGCATTTTGTTGACATGAAGCCACCCGATCTTTAACACTGATAACCCCAGTGAGTGCACTTTTTAAAGAGACGTGTATTCTTCCTGTGAGCTGTAACAGCAGATGCCTCCCTAACAAAGCCCTGATTGTCGGTGCTCAGCTCACTGTGAAAGGAGCATCTCCGTGTCCCCACTCAGCTGCTGAGCAAACGGATCTGTCTCCGCTGTGGGCCGCAGCAGTGTTCACATGCAGGCCTCAGCACACCAGCTTCGTCTCTGCCAAGAGTAATACTCCTACAGGCTGTGTTTTATTTATTTACTCTTTGGATGTAGACGTGAACATTGTTAGAGTTTAAATCTCAGGTGCAGCCTCTGTGTTTGAGCATGAAGAACACATCCTCCATCTTTAAGCAAAACAAGGTATAGTCATAATTGACCCGTGCACCAGGCTTCCTGCTGGAAGTCAAGGTTCTGCACTGATGTAAAACCTGTGGCACTCTGTAATCATGTCCATACACAGCCAGGATTTAACTACATGCTGGACGGGAAGACAGAGGGCTTAAGTGGATTTTATTTCAAGGTTCCCTTTCAGGGAAAATTGGCAGCACAGGCCTGAATTCAGATCCTCCTCGTACTACGAGCAAAACTTTTGGTTTGAATTATTTTGATGTCAACTTGTTGATTGTACCCTTAAAGAACACCTCATTCTTCCTTGCTATTGTAAAGCTACGCAGTTTTGAACTGAGTGACATATGATGTTCGGTCTTAACCGTGTTAAACTAGTACTGAGGTGTCTAAGAGGTTTATCCAATCACGACGCAGAAGATGAAATTTAATTTCTGCTTGCTCACAAGCTTAACTTGATTGCCAGTGCTCAGCTCCCTCTTTGGACATATGCAAAAGCATCAATTTATTTGGTCCTGAATCACTTTCACAGACGTGTACGTGGAATTCAAAGTGCCTTCGTAACCCACGAAGAAGTAAGCTTTAACCATTTGTGAGGATGTTCTTTGTTCTCACGCCTCTGCCAACCAAAATCTAAAGGGCTGAACTCATGAGAACCAGATGTATCTGCACAATTTATCTATTGTCGTGTTCAGAGGCCTGCAGCTGGGCTGGTGCCTACTGTCGTTGTGTTGTATGAGATGTCTGTAAATGAATAGAGTGCTACAGATTCACCCCACCCAGGTGGTTCACCCCCCACCACCTTCTGCCCTCAACACCTTTGGCTCCTCTTTCAGCAGCACCTCTTTAGACACAATGATATAGCTTCATGTAGGAAGACAGTGCTGCCGTTTTTCAAAAAGGAAATCCACCCAAAAATAGAATCCACGTGTGTCATTTTGAAATGATGTACAGCTCAGTCTTGGACCGGCTGAAAAGTAAAGAGACAGACTGTAGTGATGATGTCATGAGACAAATCCTGCAGCTGCAGCATGGACAGGAAATAATGGAGCAGATCTCAAGATGTTTTAGTGGATTATAGACGCATCTTCTAGTTCGCAAGTGAGTGCTGCTCTACAATAAATACAACTTGCCTCGATGACAAGAAGTGGGACAAAACTCAACTTCTCCATTGATTCAGTCATTAATTCAATGAAACAACTCTATCATCAGCTTGTGTCTCCAGCATCTAATTTCCATTTCTTGCGAGAGCAGTCTGACTAAAACCGTCATGATCACTGGTGTAGAAAATGTTTCTAAAAGTCTGTTTCAGGGTGGATTTCCTCTTCAAAGTTGTTGGAGCTCTTTTCCAGACTGTGAATGGACTCATTTAACACAGATTTATGATGCTCTGGTGATATGACAGGACTGTAATGTATGAAAGGAATTCACTCCTCTCTTGGCTGGTGGATCTGTGATGCAGGCCACTTCCATACCCTCAGCGCAAACCAGAACAGCCATGCCGATTGGGTTTTTGGAGAAGGATCCTCCAGTGCTGCTGAACTCCCTGGCAGTGTGTTTGCAGCAGGCTTCTCGAACACACCGCTGACGGTGTAGGCTCCTGGAGGACCACATGACATGTTCAAAAGTGCCACCCATCTGTCACTTGAAAGAGCTCGATCCTCAAAGCACAATAGAGACAGAGGTTATAAACAAATGGTACACAAAAGATGTGGGTCCGGTCAGACAGATTGGACGGAGCTTGTTGTTTCTGTGGTGATCCCCGCTGTGAGCTACGGCTGCTTTCACAGGAGGGACACCAGAGGCTGATGGGATTTTCACATGGCTGCCCTGAAGCTGTCACTGTCCTTCTACAGCTCTAATCTGACGGCTCCTACCTTGTCTGAATACTGTTTATGATCAACATAATGTTCTTGTTATTTGTCAATAATCAGCTGGCAGCTCTGTTCAGTGTTTGGTTAGAGATAAGAGCAGAAATGAAAAGAACCGTTACGGATTGTGGTTCACTGATGTTTCCATTCAACAGTCTTCTTTTTAAGTCTCTTCTTTATTGCGTTCATGATGGCTGTTAATCAAACTGCTGGTATTAATTTTGATTGAAAAATTATCTATGGTCAGATGGGCTTAGATGGTAATAGAGAACATACCTCATCAGAGAGCTCAAGTTTTATTAATTTATCATTGTGGTTTACATATTTCTGCCACTTTATCAAAAATGCAGAATAAAAAGGACTATATTTAAAAGTAAAAACATCACAGTGAATTTGTGTAATTTTTTTTTTCTGCTAGAGGAAGGAGGCCTTGGCATTAAAACATAACTAAGTTGAGAACATACCCTACTACTTTGTTTTTTTTCCCTCTCTCGCTCTTTTAAATCATCTTGAATCATTTATTTAAAAAAATTCAAATGAACATCAAAATAACTCTTCTGCCAGCTGACATCCAGACCATTTTAT
This sequence comes from Rachycentron canadum, assembly GCA_038496675.1. Lineage (NCBI taxonomy): Eukaryota > Metazoa > Chordata > Actinopteri > Carangiformes > Rachycentridae > Rachycentron > Rachycentron canadum. Next base: position 20,132,018 of record CM076660.1, on the reverse strand, counting down.
TTCTACATGCTGGGAGCATGGGATAATTTTCCAGGGGCATAATAACAATTCTGCACCCATTCAGGCTCTGATCCTTGTGGGTGAAAGTTGAGTGTCCTTATTTGCCCCCTGGTGAGCCTCCAGATTCATGACAATGACTCGACCCTCTTGAGATTTGAAGAACAATGGCCCAGCGCTGTGACCCGAAGGACTCGTTCCTCCCAGATATTAACACTGTATTCAGTCAGAGCAGCATGAATTCTGTTCTTCATTCTTCATTCAGCCACTATAGAAATTTCACATTTTTCCTCCAGACCTAAAAAATATCGTTGCAACACGAAAACAGCAATATAAAGGTTCTTACGGTAGAAAAAGCACGCAAGGCAAATGAAAGAGTTTCTGTTTATGTACATTTACATTTTGAGTTTTTTTAAATATTTCTTTGCGGTTCTAAATCATCCAAAAGGATTTATCTAATTTACTGATTGAAACTCATTTGAAAGTAAACATCCAGCTGAAGGTGAAACCACATCTGGGTTAAACAATGCCATGTTGTATGAAAGAAACAATGTGCTTTGGAAATGTTTGTACCATAAATATAATTGTACATCTTTTCATAGACGTGCTCTGCGTAAGCCCACCCTGTCAAAAGACGATTATGGTGACGGGCATAAAAATAATGTAAGTGTAACATTATCTCTGTAAAGCCGTTTTTGATCCTACACGTGGATTATCTATCATAACCATTCCACTCCTATTCCACTGTTCTGTGACATGAGTTATTTCATTATCATGAACTCCAGTGGTTCTCTCACACCCCCCCCCCCCACCCCCCACCTCCCTCAGAAGGTGTCCTCCCCCCTCTGTGTTGCTTAGAAGGTGAGATGTGAGGATCAAGGGGCTGCGTGTTGATCCTAGCTCAGGAATGGAGAGCCTGTGTGTAAAAAGTCTGTCTGTAGACGGGCCTGGTCCTGCTGGAAGATCCACGACTCCCACACACGCTCCAGCCTGTGCCCGTTCACAGTTGACTGCCATGTGAAACACGTGGCGTCTCTCTGGAACCAGGATCACAACCCCCACTATAAATAAGGTACACACATATGGGGCTATCGTACTGTATATAAAACGTGGCAGCGGACACTGTTTGGCAAACAGCTTTAGACACAGGATCCAGGTGTTCCCAGAGGAGGAGAGCTTTTTGTGGTCTGTAAATGTGTCTCCTCCAGAGACAGCACGACAACACCTGATCTCCTGGTCCTAGCGGAGCGCCCAGCAGTGCACGAGGCCTGCCGTCGCAGCTATACCAGTTGCAAGGTCAAGGTCTGGACAGCAGTGCACCATTGCCTTTGTCTGAGCACTGGAGGTGCAGCAGATTCTCAGGGAAACTATACATCATGTTCCCACAGCTGGCTCGGAAATGGATCACTTACAATGTGGTTTAATATTCAAGGAAATCTGCCAGTACAGGAAAACTCTCTGTAACTTTAGGGAGGCTTTACTTTAATTTTTTTTTTTTACAACATGTGTTGTATAGCGTTTATGTGTGTGCTTGTGTGTACCTGGAATAGCACAATGTCATGTCACATTGTATCCCACCACATATATTCTAACTATTATATAGCATCCACATTAATACATAAGACAAGTTTTTTGTGTCATAGTGTATGCAGGCCGTCATTTAACTTACAAATTGGAAGTTTTTCCCATTTCCATTTTTTAAATCAAAATGGATCAAAATACAAAAACGGCACATTATGTTTGGCTGCAGGTCATGAGAGAAAGGGTGTGTCAGTGACATTTCCCTTCAACACTGAAGGCAGTTTGCTCACAAACGAAATAACACAGGTTATTGAATTTTGTGCCGTTTTCTTTGTGTTGCACAAAATGTAAAAAAAATAAAATAAAATTTAAATAAAAATCATGCAATAACACCTGAATGTGAAACATTGTTTCTAAACGGAATTTGATCAAAATCACAAGACGTGGACTTTTTCATTAACTGTAATGGTGTGATTCAATTATCCATGAGTCCATGAGAACATGTGTTTGATACCAGCAGATACAGCACGTGTTGAAATTCACTATTTGAAACAATAAAGGCAGGTCCACTGTCCACGAGTCCGTTTGTTGATCTTCTTACATCTTTAATAGTGAAATATAGGATAATTCAAAGCACATGAATGAGTGGACTTTTATCATTATAGTCATAGTAGTGCTAAAACTGATACAAGATTTAGCCTTTTTAGATTGTTCTCTTTCAGTGTGAAAAGTCACTAGAAATATTTGCAAAGTCAACACAACTGCAGATGCGTGTAATTCCGCTGTCACTGTGACAAACACACCGACCAGGGATTTGCGATTATATTTGCACCAACTCAATCTAACTGTGGCTTCATGTTTTATAGCCACATATCTTTGATGTAAGAGCCGGTGACATGAAACTATAAGTTACCATTACGCATGAAACGGGGCCACAGCGTGTCCTCCGAGAACTTAAGGGATCTGAAGAGGAACTTTACGGGACTGTGATAAAGATACCAGAGAAACTATAAATGCCGTCAGAACACGGCCACTGTGTCGACTGCTCCGCGCCCTGTGGGATTATCATGGGCCTGTTCCAGGGCCGGAGCGCCGCTCCATCGAGCTGCGCTCTGTCCCGGCGCAGCGCGCTCTCTTATGTTAATGCGGGTCTGACATCAGCAGTGAGATCAAAGCAGGGCAGGGGTACTTTAGAGCGCAGTCTGCCCCCTCTCAGGCTCACTCCCTCTCCTCTGCTCAGACCTGCCTGACACACACCATGCCTACCTGTCCGGAGCTATTCTACCACCCCGCGCTGGATTTTACTCGCGCCTTTACTGGCTGACACGACCCAGCCGCCGTGGACGGATATTTCCGACCCGCTCGGATCTGACCGCCTTTGTTATTGTTTCATTCAGCGGAGAGGAGCGAGCCGAGGTGAGCTTAAACGTGTTTGGCTGGAGGAGTTAGCAGGAGAGTAGGCGATCTGCTGTCGGCGGCTCCGTTTGTGTATTGATGAACAATGGACACGTTTAAAGCGGAGGGTTTATTCAGTCCATCCATAGCTGATCACAGCTGATTTGACCAGAGAGACGAAACTAACAGAGTTTAAAATCGGAGAAACGATGCTTAACTAACTTTCTAAGATTTTATACAGATTCTTACCTTGTCTGTTTTCTACATATTTTCAATGTAACTTTTTCATGTAAAAGAAAAGAGTTTGGGCTCCAGCCGCTGCAGTGACTTTCAGGTCTTTCCTCTTGGAGACCTTTGTCTTCACAGGCAGACTGGAAAATAACATTATTTAAGTTTGTACCTTGTTAGTTCTTCTGCCCTCGTTCGTCGTGGTCAGTGGCCAGTGATCCGGCTGGGCTGTGTCCAGCTGGTCTCACACTGACGGTGTGTGGCTCCATCTGCCTTTATCTTCTCGAGGGAAACCGGAGCCATTTCGGCCAAATGTACATTCGAGCAGTGAATCCACTCATTCAAACCGGCGTGAGGCCGTTTTATTCTGAGGTCTGGCCCCTGGAGCCTCAAGAGTAGTTGTAATACACAGCGGGTCAGCGGTGACTTTCAGGCCCTCATTTAAATATTGAATTCAAGTGATTTGACCGTCGGAGACACGGAGCTGCTGAGCTCTGCTGCTGTCACTCTCATTCTTCACCTTTTCTCCAAGTGGAGCAGAGCCGACACCAAACGGACTCACACGGAATAAATATTACTGTGTGTCCACAGTTCACCCGTGGAAAGCCTCACCAGAACAGCCACAGCAGAAGTAATGCTCGTCTGAATAATTCAGTATATTTAGAAATACCTCAGCAGATTATAGAGCGATGTAAAGTCTCTAAAACCCAGGAAGGAAAGTCACCATCGGCCCCCACTGTGAGAATTAAAGAGGCCTCTTTGTCTTCAAGGTTTCATCTTGGGTCTTGTGTATTTGCATGTAGAAGGAAGCTGAACTCCTGCTGTACTGTAGCTTTCTGACAATAGTCAATGTATTTCAACGACTATGCTCATTTCAGTTTTATTTTTCTGTTCCATGGTTATTCATTATTCAATGCGAAATTACATTCACTGAAATTGTTGACCAGGAATAAAATATTTCTTCAGAATATCTTCATCAGATTTGACCTTTTTAAATTATATTTGCAAGATTCAAACCTTTCAGCGTTTCACCGCTCACATAGATTTTCACAGCCAAAGGAAAAATGCTCAAAATATGAACCCGGCCCGCTGTGTCACTGCTAAGTCACTGATATTATTTGTTATATTTATTACAGGGTTCAGAAGAGGAGGCCGTGTCATGAGCACTGACCTTTGAGTCTGAGCCAAGAAGCCCCACCGCCCTTTGAATTCGTGTCTTGTGTGAAGTGGAGCCACTGTCCAACCATGAGGAGCAGCTCTCATGTCCTTCCTCTTGGCGTGCTCACAGCTCTGCTGCTGTCTCAGGTCTGCTCTGGCATCAAATGGCTGTAAGTATTCTCAGGAGAGCCGCCATGTCTTTCTTTGGGCCAGTCACTATCTTTATATTTATCTTTATGTTCAAACAATGTCACAACCGATGTCATGGTGAAGACGCATGGTTTTCTGTGGCTGCATGTCTGTGTGTTTCACGGAGGATCCACGGCAGCTTTGAAATGGGCCCCAACATTCCTCAGGTTGCTCCTGATCAAGGGCAGTGCTGTGTGTTGTGTACATGTGTATCTGATGAAGGAGACGGTAGATTAGCTGGCAGTTCTCCGGGTTATGAAAGGAAACCTCCTTGCTTTATTAACTTTGCTGCAGCTTTGGTAAAAGGACAAGGCGTGTTTCAGTTCCAGGATCTCGGGCTGAATTTGCCCCCTGCTGCATTATAATAAAACGATAAGAAGATGACTAGGCGTCACGGCGCCACAGACAGCAGCAGTGATGTCACTGTCTCTTCAGGGCTCACATCCGTGTAAAAATAGTGAAGGAGGAAGCTGCACTGCCTTAACTGTGGACACAAATGTTGACAGCTCGTACTCAGCACTACACTGTTTTTAAGGCACAGGAAAAGTAAACAATAGTTTTCACAATAATTTTGGAAAGTACACGAAATTCCCAAGTTGCTATTTTTTGAATTTGTTATGCTTTAACTTGATGTTTTGAATGGTTTTGTTTGGTGTTGGAGGTTTTCTTCACAATTTGCGTTTTCCATTGTTTATTTCTTTATCTGAGCATTTCTACCCTTATGTCTGATCACTGTCAAAATATAACTGTCAGGGTTGGCTTCACCAGAAATATCCCTGGCGTCTTATCAGAGTGAGTGGTAGTAATACTCACAGCGGGAGGACTTCAGCAGATGTGCCATGAGAGCTGGGATGGCATGTGCTAAATCTGAGCAAGAAGTCTTACAGTCTTGATAATGCGCAGCGGTGAAATGCAAAACAGATGCAGTTATAAACACCTGTGAGTGCTGGGTTACCACAAGCCCAGCAGAGTCACAGCTTATCGTTGGGCACAGAGTGGCGGCCCCTCGGCCCCTAATGCAAAACAGGCCAAGGTGCAGGCAGCGCTGCCTGGTTCTCACGAACCCCCGGCAAAGTGCTAGACGCAGAAAGCAGAGATCAGAGCTAACCTGCTCTGCCTGCGGTTTCTCTATTAAGTTAATCCATAGTAAGTTTAAATTGTTTAAATCAAATGTGTGCTGCCCTTTTATAGTCTGTAAATGGATGATTCATGTCAAAGTGAGGCCACAGAGGATGACGCTTCCTGTGGTGGAAAATACAAACGGTGAGGGACCTACTATGTGGTTCTTGGTCTGACTGTCGATTAGAATTTAGTGGGGTTTTTATATTTTTGGGCGTATCTCTAGGCCTCTTCTGTGCTTTAACAAAAGAAAAGCCATGTGCCAAGAACACGTTGCTTATATTTTATGAATCCGCAGCTGAGTCTCCTTTGGGATTTTCACTGTGATAAGATGATTCTGTGATGCATGCCAAACCATTTCCCTGCCTGAAGCACTATCTGTTTCAGTTTTCAAGTGTTTATTCAAAGTTGATGTGTCTCATAGGCTTGAAATACATGTACACAAAGAACTCAAATCGCTTACACACCACTGTAAATAAAACTCACAGCATGCTTTCTTATTCCCATAAACATAATAATTCCTCTCCTCGTAAAACGAATTACATGCGATTAAGCGATTATCACCATTGTTGCCATCACCACTGCAACTAAGAGAATATATGCCCTATAATTTATAGTGAATACGCCTTGTTTGTCTCTCCCCTGCTGCAGAGCACTTTCACACACTCCTGCATCTTTACACATCAACCAGACCCACCACTGCAAGATGCTGCCCGGCCTGGTGTCCTCCCAAGCCCAGCTGTGCCGCAGCAACGTGGAGCTCATGCAAACCATTATTCAAGCTGCACGAGAAGTCAAGAAAACATGTCAGAAGACCTTTGCTGATATGCGTTGGAACTGTTCCTCCATTGATATCCCTGTTGATGCCCCAAAGTATCGTCCAGACCTCGACCGAGGTATGGTCATAAACCGCTTGGAATGACAATGTGGACTCTGCTGTTTCCAAAGAGCCGCTCCAAGTTCTTTACCCACAAGAGTCTAATGTTTACAGTCACGCTTGACATTCAGAGAATATCCAAAGCCGGGGTCATAAAGTCCTGGGTGTATTGCAGTTCAGTTAACAGTAAGTGGTGAAATGATCTTCAGTCCTTTGATGGTGTCTGCATTCAGACACCACAACATGACTCAACTTTGATACAGAATCATGTCCTTTTCAAAGATGATTTCAGGCTTTAAGATGACACGTGGCCTCATATTTCCATTTCTTTTACTGCCAGCCAAATTATTCCATTACTTATTCCTGAGGAGTCTGCAGCAGGGATTTGTACTGAAGCTGTTATTTGAGAATAGCCTCTTTCACAGCCTGTGTACATTCTGATGATTTAATAATTGGCTGGTTCTTTCTGAAATCTGCAGCATTATCCGGCTGCACGCCTGGTTGCGTCGCAGACTGACTTAGCTGCCCTTGTTGCCAGAGGGGCCTTGAATCCGCCAGAGGCAGTTGTCGGGTAGTGGGTGGGGGATCTGTGCAGCCCCCCCCCCCTTCACAGAAAATACATAGTTTGCCCCTTTGCCAAATGAGCAGTCTGCACAGTCTGAACAGGAAATGGCTCATCTCTGTTCAGGGATAGCTTTGATCTAACCAGCCCACGGTCAGACATGATTTCTTCCCTTACTTCCAATTGCTCCCCGACCTTTCACATATGTGCTTTCCATGTACGCACATCACCACCAATTATATCAGTGCTCATTCTGAATTACAGAATAGGCAGTGATGGGCTGTTTGATAGATACATTTTGTGCAGGCCGTCTGTTCCACTTTTCATTGAGGCAGTTGAAAAGCTTTGAAGGAAATCAAGAAATACATCTGGAGACTTAGATAGTAGCTCCAACACTGAGTAAATATAATTTCACGTAAAAATATTTATGAATCTACAGATCTTTTGCTACAAATAACTAATCTGCTGGTTTACCAACAGAAAAATAATCGTTTATTTTAATAATCAATTAATCACTTGCTGCTTTTATTTGCCTCAAATGATCACAAACTTGATACCTGGGCTGTTATAGGACCAAACAAGCCAATGTAATTTCGATTTTTCTTTTGATAGGCACAAGGGAGGCTGCGTTCGTGTATGCCCTCTCCGCTGCAACCATCAGCCACACCATAGCACGGGCGTGCACTTCTGGAGATTTGCGTCTGTGCTCGTGCGGCCCTATCCCAGCGGAGATCCCAGAGCCCGGGTACCGCTGGGGTGGTTGCGCTGACAACCTGCACTATGGTTTGATGATGGGCTCCAAGTTTTCCGATGCTCCCATGAAGATGAAACGCGCAGGCTCCCACGCCAACAAACTGATGCACCTGCACAACAGTGAGGTCGGGAGACAGGTGAGCAATGAGTATTTTTTACTCATCATAAATCAAGAGGGAAAATTTGTTTCTAATGAATTTTTATGTCTAATTGTATTTGTGTCAAATTTATATACCTGCCTTGTACTGCATCTTATTTGTATGAATGTTAATCCCTCTTATAGTGAGCTCTCTCTAACCCCCACGTCCTCTGTCCTCATGTCAAGGTACTACGAGAGGCGCTTGTGATGAAATGTAAATGCCATGGTGTATCTGGCTCCTGCTCCATAAGAACCTGTTGGAGAGGCCTGCAAGACCTGAGGGAGATCGCAATGGACCTAAAGACCAAGTACCTGTCAGCCACCAAAGTGGTGCACCGGCCCATGGGGACACGCAAACAGCTGGTACCTAAAGACATTGACATCAGGCCAGTGAGAGAGAACGAGCTGGTCTACCTGCAGAGCTCCCCAGACTTCTGTACCAAGAATGAAAAACAGGGCTCCGTTGGCACACAGGACAGGTGAGGCTGTCACCTCATTGTGTTTGAGATGAAAGGTGATACTTAGTGGCAACGACAGTTCTCTGTCTGCTGTTTGGAGTAGCATCAGTGACAGACACACACATAGGAAATGACCAATCCTGGATGTGTGCTCTTCCAGGATGTTGACTCTAGTGAAGTGCCGTCCTGTGTGGTGGCACCGTTTAGTTTGGAGACTGACTGATAACAACCAGTGGCCCTTGAGAGTGCTCCGTCTGTGGCTTGTCTGAGCATGTGTCAGTGAAAAGGCCCCTGTGACTGGAGCCTTTGTCCTGCTATCTGAAACATTGACTAATGCAGTTATTCTTAGGACTCAGTGTGCCAGAACTGATATCTATTGGAGAGGGCTACACAAATGGGGAACTAGTTAATGGTCCCCCAAAGATAAAGGCTTACGTACTTACAATATTCAGCCCCAGTGTTTTCATTGGGACAGTAGTATTAGTGCTGCTGGTTTGTGAGCTGTGAGAAGTTTGTGGGCAGCAAGGGAACCCATTATCTGAGGGTCTGATTCATGGTGAGATCTGCATTACCAGTGTCAGAGAAATATGGATGACTAAAAGGAGCGCTGATTGTTTAACCAGGCAAAATATAAGAAAAAATGCAGTTTTGTGCATCCACATACTGTAGACTTAAGCATTCTTTAACATTACCAGCTGCCAATCATGATTGTGTATGTCCCTGCGGCCCACTAAATGGCACGTGGTGGTGTTGTATGTTGTAAATGTCATGCATCATATGACTATATCATATGTCCCTGAGCCTTAGACCACTCTGCAGATAACCAGACATGCTTCGTGTCAAGGACACTCACTGTGCTGTCCCTTGCTGCCTGATAACGCAGCAGCCACACAGAGGCAACATTAGCACGTTTTGACAAATAACGAGGCGCCCAATATGCTGCCGTCATTATATGACCGTGTGATGCTCATGCTTTTTTTAGTATGAGCAAATGTGTGTGTGTGTGGGAATTGTGCTTATGTCCTAGAGTCAGGTTTTTGTATAAAGGGAAAATCAGGACAGGGAGAGTATATTTTACCAGCAGCTTTAATAGATAAAGTGTGACCACTTGTGCTAAAATGTGTCATGGCCCCAGGAAGAGGCACACTATTGAAGTCTGGGCTATAGTCTTAAATTAGATTATTGTGTCACTCCTTAAACAGTCAGATGTGAAGTGCAGGATGCACAGCAGTGATCTAACACGATCTTACTCCTGACAAACTGTGTGGGGGCTTCTGTCTATTTCCCAGCCCTTATTCATGTAATAAACCCGTCTTACACTCTCAGTGACTCCTGTCCCCCCCTACTCCTCCACCTTCACTCCCACTGCAGCCATCAGCTCAGCGTCTCTCTCACCACACTGGTCATTAACACTCTGCCATCATAAAACAATGCAATTATGTGAAGAGGGCAAGCTAAAGAGAGGGAGGGCAGCCCTGTGCATTCACTGTGATTTACGACGGGGCTATTCTCTGTTCATTCAAGATGCCTCGGGCTTCTGAAATGAGAAACTCCCAAGCCTCCGCTGCCCAAAGAAGACGAAACAAAAAGCAAATGAAAGAAAAAAATGTTTGGAACAAGGGAGTGCACAAAAGGCTAAGGCACACTGGTTGGTCAAGCACTTTTAAAGGACAATTGTGGGCCATCTACAGCCTGTGAGGTTGCACAAAATGTTTTAGAATGAAGCTGTAAACTAAATTGTTTTGGGTAATAAACCAAACTAGAGGTATGTTAGCCACCATATCTAACTTAATATCTTTATTTGTCTATGCTACTTTCAGGCAGTGTAACAAAACCTCAGTCGGCAGTGACAGCTGTGATCTGATGTGCTGTGGCCGTGGCTACAACCCATACACGGAGAAGCTGGTGGAGCGCTGCCACTGCAAGTACCACTGGTGCTGCTACGTAACCTGCAAGAAGTGTGAGCGGATCGTGGAGCGATACGTCTGCAAATGAGTCGGTGGCACCGCCGCCGGCCACACCAGCAGTTCTCTACATGTACTCAGCCACCTGGGGCAACAGATTAACCAAAGCACTACAATACCAAGAAGGCTTAATCTTGTCTTAAGCTTTAGCATGTGTATCTCAAGGAGAAGTGGTCTATTCTTGTGTCAGTATCATTTTTTGTATCGAATCTCCAAACTGCCAACTGGGCTTCTAACCTTTTTTCAATTCACGAACCTGGATGTGGAGAGTGTGGCGACTGTGTCAGTTCACGTGAAGACCGCCGTCCTCCTGGGTATTTTCTTTGTCTTGTTAATGATTATAAATCCCCACCCAGGGAAACTGAAAGTCTATTTTATTATATTGCTATTAAAAAGAAATAATATTGGATTTTATGCTGGAGGAGAGGGACTGTCTTTTTCCCTCACTAGAGAGAGACTTAGGTTTGACTTTATTCCACAGGATTCGAAGGGTTCTGGTGGAACCGTGTGGTACTTTTTTTGGGTACTATTAAAACTTTTTTCCTCTGCATAAACGGACAATAGAGGAAAAGGGAACACAAAGGGAACTTCAAGTACTTTTTCAATCATGGAACATTTTTGTGGTTGACTTTTTGGACTCTTGCCATGTGTCCTGTGTGGATCGTGACACGCCTGCATCCCTGTGGATTGAGAGAAGATGACTGAGGACTTTGTGAAATGGTGCATTATCATCTTTACGTCTGACATGCAGGCAGTTCAAAATATATTCTATTTTTTAGAGCATATGAGCTGAACTCATGGATTTTGTAAACCACTTTTGTGTGGATGTACATACTGTTATTTTGTATACTGAAATAAAGAAAGAAGTATTTATAAAATAATTAAATGATCTTCACCATGATCTTTACACGGATAGTGCATATTTCTGTCCTTTTCTGTCCTTTTAACTGTGTCTTAATGACATGTTGTGGCTCATTTTCACAGAATTTTGGCAAAGACGTATCTATAATTATTTTCTAACTAAACTACATTCAGTGCAATTCACTGCAAATTCAAGTGTTATAAAATAACACTTTACCACAACTTATTGCACACTGTGACTGCAAATCACCTCGGCACAGTCAATAATGAGTTGCAGGGTTCAACCTGACAGCCTGTTGGGATCGCTTGCTGAATTACCCAAACCCTGGGAAAGTGTTTGTTTGGACATTCCACCTCCTCACAAAGGCCATTGCAAAGGGTTTTTTTTTTTGTCACTCCTACCCCGGCTTTAACACTCAAACATTCATCCGTCTGAGAGTCAGGCCTCCAATGAACAAACATCACATTTAAAAAAAGACAGAAATCTAATTTATTTACAACATAAAGCCAGACTGTAGGCCTGTCAGAGGGAACAGACGTGGCGCTGTGTAGAGCCCAGATATTACCCTCTGACCAGCCTTGTGTCGGCTAAAGTGGTTCTCATGATTTTTACACTGACAGAAATAGCTGTAGAGGACGTAGGGCCCATGCTGTGAGCTCACATGATGCATCGCCTGCACCGGGCTGCACACTTGCTGGAGCTGTAACACTTCTTGACCCCAGCCTGTGGACGCACACAGAAACTGCCAAAACACTCCCACAGACTGTGGAAAAACAAGGCTGGGGCGAAAAGTTACCATCAGTCATTTAGATTTTAGTGGCCGTTTTATAATGCTGGACTCATTTCACAGCTGCTTTTTCAAATTATTTCATATTTGGATACAGACGTAGGTTGAGAGGAGTTGATACTATTTCAGGTAATATGAAAAATGTGC
>CM076660.1:20092362-20117362 GCA_038496675.1 Rachycentron canadum | reverse complement strand
CTGTGGTGTTTGATACGCCTGTGAATTTGAATGGAATTAATTAATAATAAATAATAATAATAATAAAATTTAAATTAACTAATTTTCGGTTTTTGAGTTTGAGTTTTGAGCAGAAACACTAAATGATAATAATAAATATAAAAAATAATAAAATTACAAATTGTTTGCAAAAACTAATTTAAAATGCAGTAATAAATAAATTTATACTTTCCTAATGTTAACAGACACTGAATGCACACAGACCATCAGTATAAGTTATCAAAGGCAGGACAGATGAAAAGAGCCGAGGAGAGAAAAAAAGAGTGAGATTGAATTAATATGAATCAAAGACGCAGCGAGCTAAGCACTCTGGGAAAAGTAAACACTGGTCCGTGTAATCACAGTAAATCTGGCTGAGGGGCTGACAGAGCAGGCTGCGCCCTCAGTCAAGGAGTCAACAAACCCAGAGAAAAAAATAGCTAACTAACATTACTGAGAGAGGTTAAAGAGGGTAGCGGCACGGCTTTATTCACATGAAGATTAGTGAAACACCGCCATGTTTGCCCAGTGTCTGGCTGAGTTAAACTATGTAAACTTCATCATATAATTCAAGGAAAGAAATCAGGTCAAAAATGTAAAGACAACTTCAGTCACAGATTTAGAAGTTTTTTTTGCCTATTGTGTGTCTGACCTGTGGAGAGGGTGGTGGTGTGGACTGCTTTAGCAACCGCTGACATGAAGCCTCCCACTGTTTAGGGCCGGAGTGAGAGGGCCAGTGATGAAAAACATTCACCTAGCCAGAAGCATTATAAGATCAGCTGTGATGATCTGATAAATGGAGCGGCTCGGCCCCCCACACCGACCACAGATCAGTTAAGGCGTCAAGCCAATTGCCTTTGCATTTCATCACCCTGCATGAGGTATTTTACCCTGGTAATATTCTAATCTAACAGTCAGCTGCCATGTGCTGCCAAACTGACTTGATGTCACGCACACATCAAACGAATCTGGTTCATGGCAGATATGAAAAGAAAATGGTGGGACACTGACAAAAAAATTAGAACAAAGTCTCGATGCTACGCAAGACTTAGTATTATTAGCATTAAACAGTGAAGTTGTTTAAGTTTTTAGATGTATATGCCAGATTTATAACATCTATGTGTCACAGATGTTCATGGTTAATTCATTTATTCAAGGTTGAATATTTCTATGAACTGAGGAACTGAGACATTTGGAATAAAAAATGTGTCTCTGTACTGATTTGTGGCTCTCCATCTCAAAGCTTGAACGTTCCTTTGTTTCAGTGTCTGGTTTTATAAAATAAATGCACACAAGGATGCTGTTGGGGGAGGACTTTGTCTTATATGTTGATATACTGAAAACAGATGTGACTCCTGTTTAGCTCCAACAAATAATGCATGCGACTGTGGCCCAAAGGCTGAATGTGAAGGTTTTAATTCGGGAGGCTACTGATCACCATTAACACAGACAACACAAGTTCGGGCCTTGGTCCTAAAATTTTCCCTCCAATTCCTTTGACAAGCACGGCTGCTGAGTGGCTGAAACACACTCACAGCCTTGGCTTAAAGCAGACAGACCATATGAGCTCAGTGCATGGCTCAAATCCCCCATGATCTGGTTAAATACCGCTGTTCTCTCAAGTCATTCAAATGAATGGCCGAGGCATAAAATTCAGACATTTCTACTCTTGCTGCAACTCAAGCGCATCACAGTAAATCAATCTTTTGCCCTCGCAAATCTTTCAACCTGAGCTCTCATTTAAAAGAGCCATTTTTTATAGGGAGAAAAAGAAATAGATGTGAGGAGGGGATCGACTTTATACACATGCATATTTGTTTCAATCTCGCCTACTTTTGAAACATAAGGGTAAAGTTATTACCCCCTCTCTTTAATTGCTTCCATATTTCTTAGCCTGAATGAGGTAATATTATTTATCTGGCAAAAGAGTGAGTGGGACCGGCGTCCAGCAAAGTCATTATGTGTGAATTGCACTGTTTGCCGCACTGATTTGATTTATGAATTGTCTGATTGGTGACACGCCCAGTGGGAAAAGAGAAAAAAAAGTTTTTAAATAAAGAATACCTAGTTGGAAACTATGTGCCACCATTAATCATCAATAACCTGCTACTGAAAGTGAAGCAGGTGCTGAAATATTTAGAGCTTCACCAATTTCGAAAAGCCAAATCAGTAAAGACATATCCTGGCTGATCTCAGCAGCTGCTGTCTTCTTGTCAAAAAATTTCAAGCATCAGTTGTTTCCCACTCAATAATTTGATTCCCCAAATTGTGAAACACTTTAGACCATGTGAAGGTCGACAACACTGTTTTATTAATATTAATTATATATTAATTATATAATAACTTTATTACTGTTTTGGTGTTTTTGTAATCAGTAAGATATGATAAGTTCATAAATAATTGACTGGAATGTCAATTGAACTAATAGTTTCCATTAGTATAGAAGTAGTAGTAGTTCATAATAGAGTATTTTTGATTTAAATCTACTTTTTTTGTTTACTTGAAATATTAAATGTTGTCAAGTTGTTACGAATACAAATGTCAAATACACTCAACCTGTTCTTTCAAAATGTATTGGTTATGATAACATTGTTGAACACAGGTGCTAAAGTGAAATCAAATGCAATTGAGTACAGTATTATCATATCCAACAGAAATCATGGTCAAAACTATGAAAATAAGATGTAATAAGCACAGTTTATGGTTTGAGAATTTAGCAACAAAAACTTAACTGAAACAATTTTTTTTTAAGAAACTGATTGAAAATAAAGCGTATTTATTTAGATGTAACATTTCTAAAGGTCTTCTGTACTAACCAGAACCTCACTATTTATTGAGGGAAAATTTATATGCACTATTTTTTGCACAGGAGCAGAAGAGTGACTAAACTACATTTAATATCTTGACTTTGTCAAGTTGTTGTAGGCGGAGCTCTGATGAACGATGATGGTGCAGAGGACCGCCCCCTGTGCTGTCTTTGACCCAGAGACCTCAGCCACAGGCCACAGGTCCATTATACCTGCAGCCTGACGCCAGCCTGATTTACTGGCCTATATTAGAGCTGGAACTGACTCAACCCTCGGCTGGCCTGTAAAAGCTACATGCTGGTGTAGCCAAGGGGAGCAGTCACTGCAGCTACAGTCTCAACTCCTCCCTGCTTAGTAACATGTTTCATCTAACTTCATCAAAACATAACTTAATCCCAGATCAACACTCAATTGTAGATAAATAGATAGAGCAGCAGTGTAAATAGTCAAACTTTTCAACATGGATGCCAGATTATGTGATAAAAACAGGGTGGGAGTGATGTGATTTCTTTCTGGTGTACTGATTGGGCAGAAAATCAATCTGGTAATAGTTAATAGGTAATAATATCAGGATTTTGATGCATATATCAAAGTTACTCTACAGCCCACAACAGTCACAATGTGAATGTTGTTATCTGGATACACGTATCCAGATAACAACGTCTGTGTTGTTCCTTTTAGCTGCTTTCATGCAGGCTCCTTCACACAAAACAGGAAGATACTCTGCAACAGTTTGAGTCACTCTAGAGTCGAAACGGACTTAAAAAAAAAAAACACAATGAAGCTGAAAATTAATTTAAGACAAACTAGATGTGAACTGGCTACCCATCCAAACTCATTACTGCTCTGTTCTCATTACATTCATATTAAACCAAAACAAATGTCATGTGTGCGAGTGAGGAGAGATGAATCTGTATTTGAAGAAGGATAACTGGAGAGCCATTACAAGGAGCAAGTAGGTGCAAAGGGTTAAAGCAATTAGCGCACATCTCTGTCACATCCTGCTGAGGAGCAGATTTCAGATGTTCTGCCAGTGGACCCCACTCACTCCTCATTTCTCCTGCTGCCCCTCTCATGGCCCTGCTGTGGGCTGCACATTTCCAGCTCTTTCTAAATAGTCAAATCCTAATATTTACTTCTCGCTTTCAAGCCCAGGCAGAGCGGGAGCTGGGCGCAGTCTGTCGGTGCAGCAATGTGGAGGTGGTAGGAACCGATGCCCTCATTAATTCTGCTTGGGGGAAACAAACATTTGTCCTTTCGGGGCCTTGTGTGACTTTGTGGAGGGGGCGCAGCTATAGACTGACAGGAGCGGTTGGGTTCATGTGTCTGTGTGTGCATTCAAGAGTGTGTGTGAGTGAGCCGAGCTTGCCTGTTAACCAACTAAACAACTAAGCTTTGAAACTGCAGTTGAATTGTTTTGGTGTGAAATACAATGGACATTAAATGTATGGGGAGACATCTCACTATTTATCAGAAATAATCAACATGTAATCTTTGACAAAAGTTTGTTGTGTGCGACTGGAAAAATCTGTTGTAGAATTTAGTCCTTTCTTGCTGCTGTTGACCCCTAAAGAACAGTTTTTTTTTTTTGTTTCACTGTAGAAAAACAATAACATCCAAGGAAATTGAATTTCCACAACCAGCCAGAGTCACATTTACTGTTTATCCTGCGCCAAGTAAATGATTAATGATTGATTTTCTCTCTGTCAGCAGCCGAAGCCTCACAAGCAAATAAAGACAGCACAACAATCTGCAGTGTAGACTGGTTCAGAGATGTCTGATCAATGCTGTCTCCAGTCTCTCAGTAAGGGTGTGTGTATGTGACTCTCCAGCTTGTCATAATGCACAGTTCAGTCATATGTTGTGTTTATTATTACAGTTCGTCCTTCCTCCTCCCATCAGACCATTGAACTTTGGCGAATTGAGATGACAGTATGACAGATTGTTTCCTCTTGTTCTCCACTCTTCCTTATCTTCATCTTTTCTCTGCAGTAGAAACACATTATTGACTGGGAGGTTGGATAGCACGCATTCCAACACGAACATGCTCCCTGAAGAGTTTCCATCACAATCTTCATTCCACAGTGCACCACAATTCATGGCTGTTTGGGTTTGTTGTCATGCTGCAGAATAAATTTGGGATCGATCGGTCACCTCCCCTGATGCTATTACGTGATGAAAGTTCCTTAAACTGTGCTCGACTTCAAAAGATTAATAGGAATATGCAGAAAATAAAAAGATACAGCAAATAAATTCCTCTTGAATAGGGATGACACAAAGGTACAAAATTAATTTGTCTAAAAAAATCAAGCTTTGAGCTTTTCTAAAGATTTGAGCTTGTAATTTTTTGCTTTTTTATGAGATTTTTCTTGACTTTCTTTTCAGTTGCAAATTTCAGTTGCTAATCTGACATGAAAATAGATTTATCCAAACCTCTCCATCAGTGGCTTTCTTGTTGGGTACCTCTAGCTAGTGTCAAGGCAGAACCTTACTCCTTAAGTGTGTTTGACAGAAAGGACGCAGAGCACTTCACGGTGATGGACGGCCTCCTCAGCACAGAGGCTCTCACACTTCTCCTCAGCCTGCCAACTGGGGATTAGCACTACAGCCTCGGCTGCTGGCCCCAAATCCCCTCCCCAAATCCTCCGCTAACCTCGGCGGTTCCCCACCACTGTCCTCCAACCACCAAGCCCTCCATCTCATCCCCTCCCCCCTCCGGTGTTGGCCTCCAGCATTCCTTGCTGCGTCACATGGCCCTCGAGCTCAGTCGGTGCTGCCCCGGGCGAGAGATTCGAGTACCAGCGCGATGCCAACATTCCAGCCTGGCGGGTGTTTTGTTGGAGGGATTTCCTGTGGGCTTTCATGCCAGCGTGGTACAATTACTGCCGCTCAACAATCACTGGCTGTGACAGGTGGACACAGAGCCAGGGGTGTCCCACCAGTCTTCTGACTCTGGTTTGGAAGTGCCACTTTGAGCAGAGTGCTCACTGGGGGGCATCTGTATTAGCATATAAACTGGATTTGGTTAAGGAGTTAAGGAGATATCATATCAGAACTAAACAAACCGGAAAGACAAAATAATGACAGGTAAACAACCCTACATCTGCAAGTGCCAGGTAACAGGCTAGCACGGAGAGGGGAAAGGAAAAATCCCTTAGGGCCCTAAACCTTGAGGAGCACCCCAAATCTTTTCTATTTCAACAGAGATCACTTCTTATCATTTTGATTGTCTGAAGTTGTCCTGCACTTCGACCACACAAGGGCCATATTAGCTTTAAATTAGATCATGTTTAGCATTTAGATTAAATCAACCCAGCTCCTCAACAAGGTGCAGCTGTGTGTCCGGCTCTATTTTGGCTGGGGTACTTGAAAAGGCTTTGATGAGGACTATGGAATGAGTCTCTGAATCATTCGACCTTGCAATATTTCATAGATACGCCTTTGGTCCATCAGAACAACTTAGCCGCACTTTTAATCGTTGTATTCATATTTTTATATTCATCCGGGGCATGTGCTGGCGTGAGAGTTGCTTCAAATAATAGGAATTTTTAAAAGTTTGTCTGCGGCATGTACACTCTCTCCATCACACACATGTGCACATATTTTCATTCGGCTGGTTTCTATTGAGGTGAAGGTCAGAGCTTAAACAGCTTTAATAGCGGCTAATGAACAGAGGACAAATGGAGGACTGGATATCATTTGGACCGCCTGAGAGGGGCTAGAAATCCTGCTTTCCATTCATGCATACTCAGTCTCAGCTCTTTATTCTGTCATCCTTCTCAGATTCAACATAAAGTCAGTAAAGTTTTTATTCATTCTGAATTCTCCTCCTTTGCTCTTTCAGCTGTTGCTGCATCAGTGCGCAGTTGTTGCAATTTGTAAAATTAGATTCGAACATCTGCACCCAAAAACTTGGCGAAGGAAATCATTCTTCCCTAACTGTAAGTCAGTGATTTCTGAGGAAGGTAAATAGATTCCGAGAAGGAGAAGGTCGGAAATCTTCTCTGGGTCGTAATTCTGCACAGTGCCAAGACCTCAATTGCTCTCAGATTTGTCCGTTTTTCTGCCAAGGAAGACCAGGGTTACTGAGGAATTTTAGTTGTGGCAGTGCCGGGACAAGGGAAACTAATTATTTGCAATGACACTTTTAGTCTTGAGCTTGTTGGTTGGAGGGTGTAGCGGAAGAAATTATTTGTCTGTGTTGCCTCCAGTCAGAAGAAAGAAATGTTTTGGCCTTGAAGCTGAGAGGGGCACATGAGATGGTCCCCACATGAAAGACCCTGCCTCGCTCTGTGCTTTGATCACTGCTAGCCCTGACTGGGAGGAACCAGTTCATGTCTGTGCTTTTGGAGTCTAAAGCTGCATCTTTGTTTGTTTTCCACTTTTGTTTTGATAGATGATAGTCAGTTTGCTTGCGGCTGTTTTCAGTTCTGCCTGCTCTTCGCCTGTGACGTGGCGGACATGCTCATATGGTAGAGCTGGAACTGGATTGGCTGGAAACGACAGGACCTGGAGACCATCTCTTGATTTTTCTGTTATTGGATTGGCACTGATCCTTTTAATGGTCATATCGGGTAATAAAGAAATTCCACATTAGCTGGGCTCCACTTGTTTACATTTAGATGTTGGTCTAACTGTGAGCCATAGCTCTTCTGCCAGAATCAATTACCACCTTCAGAGCTGCGGCTGCTGCTAATAAAAGCTCAATGATTCAGAAAAAAACTTGGTTCTCTATGGAGTGACGTGCCAGGGAATCAAACAAGCGTAGTTCCTCCTTCTCCACATGCCTGGGCAATGTGTCTGAGCAGCCGTCACCAGCACATATGATTTATGAGCACCTATGCACCAGGCTCCCCTGTCTAACCCCGTACAGCCCAGAGGACAATCCAATCAAACTCCTAAGTGGTTAAGTGTAAAAAATCTACATTAGTCTCTGGGCCTTGCGCTCTCCTGTGTTTCAGGAGGATATGCATTTTTATATTAGTGTTTTTTCTTCTCTCTCAATACATTGGCCTCCCTGAGTGTTTCTCTTTGTGCCCGGCCCCTCTCTCTCTCTCTGAACACTCTACTGACCTTGCACTTTACTGGGCTGCAGCAGCTGGACTGGCAGCTTGGCTTCTGACTTTCCTCCACGGGGCCTCGATCATTTCCTGTGCTCCTCTCTTTTGCCCTTTCTCTTGCTGACAGTGGCTCTCTCCTCTGGCTCCACTCTGCCTGACTGTTGCCTACCAGAAGTGGAAAACGTTATGTTTAAAATGAAAATTATTACCTGATAAACATAGTTTTTTCCCGTTTTGTTTTACCAAGAATTAAATAAAAACCTTACAAAATGGCAGGTGGTTTTGGTTCTGTAAAATTAAACGTAATACAGTAAAATTAGTTAGTAAATAAAATTAACAAGCACCGTTTAGATGTTATAAGAATGTCAGCAGTCTAAATAATATCACAAGTTCGTTAGTTTCAGTCGCATGACTGTAAAACTGAAGCTGACACAAAACAGGTGGACCTGCCCACTGGAGAATGAATTGAAAATATTATGACACAGATTGAAAAAGATGAAATATAATGGAATACTACTTTTACTTCATCAGCTACTATGAGCAGGGATATATTGTACATTTAACCCCACTAACTTTAATTCCTTTAGTGCATGCATATACACTGATTACTTTACAAATTAAGATTTGACATTAAAAATATATAATATGAATAAATATATAACATCTTATGAAATACAATGTTATTTATTTGATTGCCCAAAGGTTTATAGCAGTGTATAACTACTTAAAAGTTGTTAAAATTGACTCATTAAACATAAAATTGCTTCTTAACAAAACAGTGAAGACAATCCAAAAATACATATTATATGCACATTTACTTCTATTATCAAAAAGCAGGACTTTACATGTTTTTTTTATTATGGAGTATTGTTGCTTTTAGCAACAATGAGGAGACATGGTGAAAAGGGTGTTTAGTGTAATAACATTAACAAAATGTCCCTATAATAATAATACATATAATATAATATAATATAATATAATATAATATAATATAATATAATATAATATATAGAGCTGTTATGTCTTCTTTTGTTTCCAGTTTAGTTCGGAACATCCTTTGCAGGTGATTAGTTAAATGAAACAGGTGTGTAAGTCAGGTCTGGTGTCAGGGAAACGCACGTGCTTTCCTGGACCGTGGCGTTGATGGAACGTGCGTTACTCCTCCGGTGCACGCGCACCTCTCTTCATAACGTCTTCAACACTCTCGTGGCTCCATCCGCGTTGTTACCGTGACAGAAAGCCCATATCTCACCTGTGTTGGGTGAAGAGTTTATCAGTTCTTTACTCACAGAAAGTCGACCAGCTCAAAGTGGCTCCTTCACGGACCTTTGATGCTTGTTAGGCTAAAGCAACAGAGTCTAACCAAGGGACGAGAGAAACGGCGGTGTTTCCTCTGACTATAACCTGGATCATATTCGGGTTTATTATTACACTCACGCTCATCTCATTCAGAAGAAAACATCACAAAATACAGCAAACAGCTCAGCATCTGCACGTGCCACACACAGAAGGAACAATAGTGTGCACGTGGGGCAACCTTGAAGGTAAAATATTTTAAGTCTTTTAAACATTTTATATGCACAAGACGGAGAAAAAACTATAACAAATACAATGCAATATATTTTTTTTTTTTATCATATTTACAATTTCAAATATATAAATTGTGCAGCATAATCCCACAGATATTTGGTCAGGTCTTGATCTGGAATCTAACCATTAAAAAGTCAAGACAGAAATAATCTGTCTCCAGACAAATAGCCAAGGCCATTTATAACATAATTGAGTTCATGCCACAGTTACATTTTAATATTAAAACAAGTAACAAATTGAGATGTTATTACTGACAGTAATCTGAGCGCTCTTGTGGTTATTTGGATCTCCACATGCTCGTGGAAAAAACATTTCTGGGAACATAAAAGTTGGTATATGCCAGAAACTACACAGCTATAAATGCATATGCAACGAAGATGCTTGAATCACATCTGGACGCAGAGTCAGTATGTGGTTGTGTGTGTGGGAGCGTCTGTTAACCTAGGACCGAGTATAGAACTGTATGTTCTCTCTCCGCTGTATTTAGAAATGTGTTGAGTTTTGGGATAAAATAACGTATATGGTGCTGTTGAGAGCCAGACTTCCCTCTGCTCCTTGCCGTTGTTTCTTACTTTTTGACAAAAATTGTCCATGAAGCTGTGAAGCAGAAAAGTCCTCAAAGTAGAGTTCAGTGGAAAAAACAGCCCCCTTTCATCACCAATTACAGGCCTGCTTCAGACTCCACATAACTAAAGCCCCTTTATAACTGGAGCATTCTCTAATCTGGCTTAGGATGGTAGAAAAATGTCTGTCTGGTCTTCCTTGTTTGTTGCCTAAAATTTTACAGCAGTCATTCTGAATTAGTTCTGTGTACAAAATATTGCAGCCCCTCAGAGGAGGTTACATAGAGGGCTACAGCCCTGACAGGGTTATCTGAGGAAAACGCAGGCATGCATATGTGTTATTAGGGTGTTTCAAGCTATTAAAAATGTCTTAAAACTAGTACATCATCATCATCATCATCATCAACAAAGCTGGTAAAATGCCATGGTTTAATAATCACCAAACACAAATAAAACAATATTTGTTAAATTGATTTAAGGATTGCTTCCAATCTTAAGTGGTCTTAGGTGATAATTAAACACATCCTGATTTAGGTCATTGTATCATTGTTATTTTTAATATATAATGTAACAAAACAGATTGAGACAGTTTCAGCTCTGTGGTGAATTTATTTTGTATCATCTGTTAACTTTACATTTTCATTAATAAAATACCTAAAAAAAAAAAAACAAAAAAAAAAAACGCTGAAAACAAAAGTATTCAGTTCAATATCTTCCATCAGTGAGCTGATTGTTTCAGTGCTTGCATTATTTATTTTTGCATTTATTTGTCTCATGAAGTAAAGGAGGTTCATTTAACGAGCCTCACATATTTATGCTTATCATGTATGTTGTGTGTAACTTTTTGAAGTTGTTCTAAAATGATCTCAGTGATGTGCTGTCATAATGAAAATAAGTCAATACAGTAAATATCTTTATATGACAACCTTTTACTATACTAGTATCATCATGAACGATGCCCCTGATGTGGACTGAGTTTTAAATTGGGACAATCCTCCAAACTAATCGTGCTGTTGCTCATATGTAAATGAAAACTAATTCTAACCCTGAACCTAAGCACAGAGAAACTTTTTTTTCCTCATCAGATGAATGTGAAAACAAAATGCATTCAGAAGACAGAGAGCAAAACAATTTTTGAGTCTTTTGGGACTTTGATTGATTTTTCTTTAAATGAAGATTTCACAAGTTCAGAACAAAATGAGACCATCTCAGAGGCACATGAGCAATAAGCTTTATTTGAAGTGATTAGTGAATATTACAATCACAAGATTTGAAGATCTGGATTTAGCCATAGCCACCAATAACAGGAACAAAGAGGCTTTTTGTTTTTGACCTGTGATTTGCGGACATGCCTGTTTTTTTTCTGCTTCACTCAGTTTTTGGTGAAAACATTGAGTGAATTGGGGCCTGAAACTGTTGCTGTTGATTGGTGCTTTCAGTTAACGTGTTTCTCTGTGCTTGTGGGTTGGGGTCTGCTGCCATCTTGGATTCTCTAATTGTGCCTCCCCCCTTGAATGGAAAAGGGCCTGAGTAATGAGAGGTGGATGTTGAGACACTCCTCACTGACAGACAACCATTCAGAAAGATGTGTTTGTTTGCTTGAAAAATGCAACAATGAAAATTTGGTCATCAGCTCACATAAACATGATTAGCAGTCTCTGATAGCAGCCACAGTTATACACAGAGTTTCGGTCATGGCTTTGATGTTTCGTACACTGTCGTAAACATTTATGCTTCAATTAAAACCATATTTCATTTCTCACACAAGCTGTTTATGAGTCATTATACACTGCAACCATGCAATCTTTTGCATCTCACCCTGTATTTGTAATGACAGCTAGACACAGCAGAGAGGAAAGATGGATCAAATATTTACTTGCTCCATTGTTCTCTCGGTGGCCTCTCCTGTCTCGCATGCTGAGATATCCAATAGATATAAACAGATTCATCTGAGAAATCATTAACAAATGGGATTTGGCAGAGTCGGGGATATTTCCCCTGCATTCGGTCCTTTCAGTCATAATAGTCCTCATAAAAGTGATGTAGATGTTCTTGCAAAGTTTCTTTCCCAGCTGATGTTGTGGTCTGACATGCAGAGGATCATTACAGGAGAGCATGCACGCCTCAGCACGAGAGCAAATATTATCACTATTCATTTTAATCAAAGTGCTTCCAAACTATGGAAGAGCTAATGAGAGGGCTGAGCATGTTGTCTCCCAAACTATGCAGCGGATAAGGTTGGGACACTGGTATGCACCTATGGCCACTCAGCTCTTATCTTCATAGCAACAGAAACAAACAAACAAACCATAACTTTAATATTACCTGCCAGACAGAGAAGTCACGTTTCTCTGTAATCACAAACCACCTCATGAAGCTGATTATTGTGTGCAATTACAAACTATTCGACCTGTGAGGAATGATTGGATTTTTAATAGGTGAGGAAGGTGAAATGACAGTGAATCAGAAACATAGCACAGACTTGTTTTACAGTTTTTGTCCATTTTTTTTTGATTGCACGAGACATTTGATTTCCCTCTCAGTATTACCTGTGAATCAAGGTCAGCATACAACAAACCAGGTGGATAATATTCATAAACCTGTACTGATTCTTATTACTTGAATGTTGAATGTTTTTGTCAAAATCTGATTTATATTTTTATTTCTATTAACTAAAATTGTATTTTTAATATAGAAACATTTTCTATAATCCTGATTAATGTACATTTCTTCTACAAGCTCTACTATAAGTACAGCTGAAATAATTAGATGACTAATCAATTTGTCAATCAACCGCAAGTGATTTTGATAATTGATTGACTATAATCTTAAAAAAAAATACCAAAACCTTCCTGGTATCAGTTACTGATACCAGGAAGCTGATTTTTCAAAACCAATGACTGAGATAACCAGGAGGTCCTCTGTGAGAGTGAAATGAATGCGAGATTGTGACAGCCGATCAGAGAAAAGAATCTGCAAATAATTGCTCAATTAATTAAGAAAAATAATCAGTAGATCAATAATGAAAATAACCATTACTTGCGGTTAATATAATATATGAGGAAATACAGATGTAGATGAAGAACAACAAAAATAAGAACCAAAATAATAGTGAGGAAAAGATCAAATTAAAAACTGACCATCTCCAGTGATCGCAGTTTGTCATTCTCTGCTCATGATCATTAAAACAGCTTCAGTCTTCTATGACTATCTCTCAGCTCTGCTTTAATAAACTCGGTCTGAGCTCTGCAAGCAGCCTAATAAATCTTCAGGGTCTCTCTCTAGTCTCTCCTCCAGTTCACTGACAAGAGGGCGAGGAGAAAGCAGCCACAGGGTATGGTGTCTCTGTTGAAACCTTATTGATGAAGACCTGAGATGCAGTGTTCAATGGGGAACAAAGAAATTTTATTGGAGTACGTCCCTAGAGGGAGTTTCTGGCCTTTGCAGAGGCTGAGCTGTCCCTGTTGCTGCCTGTTATGGTGGGATTACAGGGCGAAGGTCCATGTGCCCTAATGGAGTGAGCTGTGCAGGTCAGGCAGGCCCAGGCCCCAGCCTGATGGACCCTGCTGAAAAACAACAATTCAGCTCATGAAACCTTTTACATTTGCTCTGCTGAACAGGCCTGAACAGTCTTCACTGGGAAAACTCCTGTGGTTCACAGGAAGTGGTGTGTTTTTACTTTTCCAGTTGCAGCTGCAACAATGGTTTCTTTGTCATAAATATGAGAGGAAATGTGTAGTTAGCATGAGCAACCATAACTGAGGGTGAGAAGATAAAGAAAAGAGCACCACCTACAGAAAACAACATCTCTAACATTTTCTTTTTGACACTTTCAGTCTGTGGAGACAGAAGAGTGTCCACTCGGCCTGCAGCATCTCACCTGATGCTGCAATTCCAGCCATCATTTAGTGTTTTAGTGTGAAATCTTTTGCCTGTTTAGAACACGAACTCATTTGCTGTGAGCCTTGTGTTAAAGCCATCTCATGTCTTTTCAGCTGTTTTATAATTTAATAGCAGAGAAGTGTTGATCCTTGTGAGCCAGAACGCCCAGAACTGACATGGAGAGATGATTTGTTTAGCTTGCTCTGATCAGAGGAAAGGGTCACATGCCGGCAATCCTTCACTCACCAAACAGATGCACTCAGACTGTAAACATCTGCCGCAGGACTGAATCCAGCAGGTGTTTAACTACATCAGACAGAAAGCCCAAACAACAAAGTGCAACCCAAAGCTGTGAGCTTGCCAAACTGGCAAATCTAAAACCATCCAATCCAACCTGGACCCAACCTGTATTTCCTGTGTCTCTAAGCTACAGTTCAGCCCTGCTATCTGTACTGAATCAGATCTGTCTGTTCTCCTTTATCTTCTTCTTCCCCTCTTTTCATTTCTCCCTCTCTATCCCTCTAATAATCTATAAGGTGTACTGAGAGGCTGGGAAAAACAGAGGAGGAGGCCTTGCTGGTCAGGAGAGACCACTAGAATTTAGCTTACGAAAACTGTGGGAGTTTTTACAAAGAGCTTTACTGCTCCCTAATGAAGGAATATCACAGATGCTTGCAAACCAGTATAAACTTAAATCATAAAATCCTATACGGTTACGTATGAGTAAATGGTTTCCCATCATTGCAAAATCAAAAAACTCGCCTGCTCGGCTGACGCTGCCCACCGTCGAGCACATTCCCTCAGTTTCCAAGTTTGACTCTTCCCCCAGACCCGTTGAGACCTGATCCTCCCGGCAGGCGAAGCAGGAGGTTGCCGAGCTCTGGTGGTGAGATGTGTTGTGTGTAATCCAGTGTCTCTGTGGGGGAGCCGCTGCTGTCAGATCCACTGCCTGAGGCTCAGTGTGTCACTGAACTGTGCATAGAAACAAGCACAGTGTATTTGGAGCAAATTTACAGGTCTAAATTGTACCCTCTAAATGATGTGTTATAAATCACATCACAGGATGTTGGTCCATGTATGATGCAGCAGTCTGTCTGAACATACAGGGCTTTGAGAGGACTCCAGTCTGACTGGCATCATTTGCCTGCAAACATTTGTATGATGGTAGAGTGTGTGTTTTTCCTCTGTTTATTTTTCTGAGCTGTACTGCTTTATAATTTCATCGTATTATTGCCATGGTGCTGATGGATAAATAGGCTTTTTCTGTGAATTTAAAAGTTGGCTAAATGCTGGGCTGAAACCAGAGTAGCTGCACCTCCTCTAAATTTTTTGGAATAATAAAATATGAATTCAATGAATATGTTATTCTAATATGCCATTTCCCCTCTCCCTGACTGAGCAGCTGGTCTACTCTCAACAGCCCAGACAGGCCAACTGAAAACACAGAATGGGCCAACCCTCCCAACAGATCACAGACCTGTAAGCAAAGATAAACCACATATCACAACCAATACGCTGAATTATTAAAACCCTGACAAATTAATGGAAACATTTGACTGAAGTAGTGATGATATAAGACAGAAAAGAGTGATGGTGTGAGGGAACAGGGCCTAGTCAAAGGGGAATGGAGCAGCTTTTTCAGCGTGCAAAATGTCATGTGATCCATCCAGTGGTTGTTGGGATATTCCAATAAAAATCAAAAATGTCAACAAAATTTAGAACCAATCCATCAAGAAGGTTTTGAAGTATTTTGCTGAATTAGTGAAACATTTGACCTGCTGGTGTTCAGTGGATCATCAAAGTCACTATAGGGTTTATCCACTAGATCAGTGGCTCTCAAACTTTTTCATCATCACCCTATAGTGACAAATTAGGCCACAGTCCCTGAGAAAGTGTTTGAAATCCATGACCAAAATATTTGTACATCCTGTCATTGCACTGGAATTATGATGAAAATAAATTATTCCACAATTTCCTGGGGACCCCTGGAAAACGTTCAAGGACCCACACGTGTGTCTGTAAAAAACAAATTATAGTTGTTGAGATATTTCACAGATCTTCTGCATCCAGCACCAACCCCGATCAGGTTTGTTGGATGTACACCACTTATAACTGTTTTCACATTTCATGCTGGCCCTAATGGAGAAGTCATGAGGACACAACACCACAAATGTCTGCACAAATTTAATCTAGTTGAGAGATTAATTGAATCAAAATCAAAATGAAATCAAACTGGATTAACTAACTGATAGACCAACTTTGTCATCTCCTGGGCCATGTTGTTAGTGCTGCAAAAATTTGTGAACTCACACCTGGATCTGAAGCCACAAAACAAAGCCTCACCGCATGTACTGTAGCCCAGGGCCGAAATTTTCACCAAATGTCATTGTAATCTACAGTAGTTTTTCAGATATCCTGCTAAGTGTCTTTCTCTTGTAAAAATCTGTGTGAATTTCTTGTCAGCCTGCCCAAGGGAACAGTAGAAAATGTGCCTTCTTATGTGAGTCCTGTGTGTTGACTTAGAGAGAAAAATGATCCACTTAGTAAAGATTTTGGAAATGCCGTGGCAACCATCTAATATCCTGAAGGAGCAGCACCACTTCATCAAACTTGACTATTTTTATATTATGATATATATTTTTATATTAAGTCAAGAGCGCTGCCGTTTTTGTTTTCTTTCAGCTTCCCTCTCTTTTCTTTGTTGCAATCTCAGTGTGTTGATGTTGTTCCAGAGGAGAAAGGTGTTAAACTAGAGCTGTCTGTCATGTTCTGAGTGGAGTCAGGTTCTGAGGAACTTGAATAGGAGGCTCCCTGTGCCTGGATGCTCTGAAAAGGTGCCTGATGAAGACCTTTGGCCATTGTAAGACTTTCAGGTCAGACTGTGGACACATGCTGCCAGGAGCTGAATGGCTCCCCGCCCTCCTCTAGAGACATGAGGTCAGGGGGCAGCTACATCAATACAGCCTCCTGACCTCCCTCCTTGACCCATGGAGCACCTCGTGTCTCCCACGTACCTTGGCCATCAGAGCCAGAAGGCCTGGAAGAGCTGAATATGTTAGGGGTGTCATTTACAGAGAAATAGATAGATGACCAAACAGAAGGGCAGTCAGACTTCTTCTGTGGTTTGCAACTTTGTCCCATCTCAGTGGCTGTGACCCTCAGCAGGGTTGCCCTGGTTTAGCTGACTCTTTCTTTGAAGCCTCAGGGGACCAGGCTGTAAGTTGGGCTTTATTGCAGGGAAATGGATGGGTCAGGTACCTGCTGTGGCCTGTCGTTAGCCCCAAGGCAGTCTTATCATCTTAGACTCAATCTGGGCTCTCAGCTACTGTGGATTACATGTGCAGCCACTCCTGTCTGCCTCTGTGCCCCCATGCTGCTGCAAAACATCCCCTGCTGCTGAGAGGCAGAGTCCAAAGCATCTTCACAATAGGTCCCAATGGAGCAAAGGGAAAAGATGCATGGGATTATTTAACCCAATTCAGGAGTTGTTTGTAAGCTCTCAATAAGACATGCCTCCCTTGAGTGTTATTCATCCCACAACTTTACAGGAAACAGATTAACTGCAGTAATTGAAGCTTTGATTTGATGTCCTGTGAAAGTGGGCGAAGCGATGCACTCTAAGTGCTTTTCACTGTGTGCTTTGAAGACAACAGAGACACATTGAAATGTGTAACACATATTGTTGGAAACCTGATACACTGACTCACACACTAAGTAGTCAACAAAGGAGCTGAGAAATCTGCAAGCATGCTCACTCTAGCTCATCTAACTCTAATTTCATAATCCATTACAAAGCTGTTTTTTTTGATGGGCTGCATATCAATTTCTGAGCTGAAAAGCAAAAACAGAGCAAAACAATAATAAAAAAAAAAAAGTGGTAAAATAATGAAACATGACGTGGAATAAAAAAGGGACAAAACACAATAAAACAAAAAAGACAACAAAAACAACATGAGTATCCTCGAGGATGCCACTGAGATACTGAATTCACTTATTTTTCCTGTTGTGTTGATGGGCTGAAATGGAGAGGATACTCACAGCTGGAAAACATTTAAACAAACTGCGAACAATGGTGAGACTGCTCCAGGAACATCTCTGAAAAAAACATGTTCCATCTTTTTAAAAACACTTTTTCTTTGCTATGTTTCCACATGTGAAATTATTAATATTCAGACAGTGTGTACTGTAAAGATGAGCACACACTGTCTACTTTATAGAGTTCGGACAAAGTGTTGAATTAGGTCACAGCTGTGGAGTTGAACCCAAAATGGCTGCCAGCACATGGTGAATCTGCAGCTTTTCTGTGACCTTGAAACCTAAAAAACTAACACTGAATCTGTTAATAATCTACAGAGTGAAAAAGGTCACTATAAATGACAACAAACCACTGTCCTGAGAGATCCGAATCAGGGATGCGTGAAACTGCTGGTGTTGGCTCTTTGAAAGACAGCAAAGAATCAACTGTCAAACATTTTTCACATTTTTTTCTTCTTTTAGATTGAACAGTTCCAAAAATTTGGTATCAATGTTCAGTCCATTCCCATGCAACAAACACAAATTGAACAGACACAATAGTAAACGTCTCGTGCTTTATCCGTTCTGGTTCATTTTCTTTGGCTAAACATGTTCCACACTCATGATAACACAGTGGCAGGGAGCTCCAGTCTGACTGGACAATCTGGATAAATGACCCTCAAACCAGAAGAAGAGAACTGTTGTTCCTCTTATGTGTTTTGTAAAAGGTCTAGTTTTTGGATCATGCTTTTTTCTGACTAATAACTGACTAAACACAGCCTGTCAGAGCAGCTAGCGCTGAGCTGCTGGCTATTGGCCACCAGTGCTGAGTGAGTGTTTTCAGGTCAGTTAAAACCAGACCTTATGTCAAATATCAGAGACTAAACATCAGAGAGTACTGCATGGAGAAAACAGGGGCTATAAATAATAACAATAAGTTATTGAATCATTAAGACAAAAATGTCCAGTTTTGTTTTAACAGTGTGCTCTGTGTCTTTTAAGTTCATGAGCTGCCTCAGTGCAGCTTGTTGTAGTTATTAAAACAGGCCATCTCCTGAGAATGTTTTATTAGATTTTGAGGAATGATGATCCGTGAATGAAATGTGTAGCTCAGCCACACAGAATGAAAACAATCCTGTACTCATTTACCAGCAATTAAGCTGCCAGCTTCACTCGCCCCAAACGCATGCACGAGCTGTCGGCTTTCTGATGGATCGCTGTTTAAACAAGATCATCTATAATTAGCGCAATCCAAGCCACAAAGGAACTGCTACGAAACACACTTCACACTCAGCTGAAACCCAGTAATCTCATTTGGTTATAGTTTGCATGTTATAAACAGCTGTCAATCAATTGTGCAACAAAAGGCATTTGAGGTAGTCAGTTGTAAACATCTTCAGCTCATCTCACACTGAAAATAAACAGAAAAACACTCATCTGAGCACCGAGTGTTTGACTTCAGAGGAATGTGGACATCATTTTAGCAAATTTGTGGTTCAAACTGCTTCAAACAAGAAATCATTTCCTATCTCAGGCTAATTATGTTCACCTCCAGTTATGGGAACAGACAGTAGAGGACAGAGGTAATAACCAGCAGCATCACATCACAAAGCCTGTCAATCAAGAACATCAAGTAATTAACTTTGATATGTTAAAATGATTTTAATAATAAATCCTTGGGTTGTTTCAAGATAGGCATTTTTTAGCTCTGAGATAAGTACAGTAGGTCAAAGTTTAAACAGGAAGTGGGATGGCAAATTGTAATCAATACTGACACACATGAACTAATTGTTGGCCACCTACAGGTTTGTTTAAAACCTGTTCGTGTTACTTAATCTCTTCATTTCTAATAATTGTAACTCAGTCTACATGTTGACGTACCCTTATGGAAAAGCTAATAAAGGACAAGCTAAAGGTCTATAGTTGCATCCAAAATCACCCATTCTCTCCTACCTATCCACTATTTTGGGACATCTATGTAAAAGACTAAACACTGAGCTCAGTGAAATTGAAAAACAGTTTCAGATGCTCAGGTAATTTTCTCAGCACTATGAGTTCACTATATAGATATAATTATTCTCTACATACATGTGGGCCACATTACAAAACATAGGAAGTAGTGAGTGATTGTGGACACACCCTGTCTTTCAGAGCAGAAAATTTCAGACCAAATATGGACAATGCAATGATCAGGTATTACACAGAGGCCAAACAGGGCCTGTCATCCTATCCTTCATTACCCTTGAAAAAGTCCCAAGGTGTCTCTCCAAAGGGTCCTCAAGGAGACTGAAAAAGGTTAGTCCATGTAAAACTGGATGTAAGATTATAATTCTGCTTCTAATATCTCATCATAGATCACTTGTCATGTTTTCTGCTTTATAGCTGTCTCACCTAAACAGAGAGTGCTGTTTTACTTTAGCAAACATTGACCTGCATGGTGACTTAAACTATCAGCTCATAAGATGGCACAAGGTTGACATTGTACAGGTGTTTCATCTTCTCTCCTCCCAAGTATGAATCATCTCACCACACACACATGCAATGACTGAGCCATGCGGCTCCTCCACTAAATGCTACCACTGTGCTCCTCTGGAAGACGGGCTGAGGCAATGTGGCTGAAGACTAAAATAAAAGTCAACTCTTTCTCCCCTGACCGCTGCTGAAACCACGGGCCTTTTTGCATGCTGTATAAATGTTTTGACACAGGGAGGCCGGCAGGCTTTCCTCCTCTTATGCTTATTAAAATTGTAATCGTCCATCACTAAATATGTATAACGATGAGCACCTTGAGGCGAAAAGGATGGAATTGTTTGTTTATTTGACTTCTAGTGCTGAATGTGCAGCGGAAAGCTCAGTCACAGCTCAGGGGCTATTGAAATGGAGGTTGGAGATTCAAAATATACTGACCTCATATTTGACTTGTGCCGACCATAAGGAGGCCTGAACTAAGTCAACAAACGGATATCTGGGTTTATTTGTATCTCACTGTGCACTGCACTCAGCACCAATAGGTCAATGCTTTATGAATATATCGATCTCACAGTTGTCACCATTTTAGAGAAATGACAGGATGTATTCAGGAGGTGGTTTATATGGAAATGCTTTTTGCATATGTGAAATGTTGCTTGAACTCAGATATGCGTTGGCCCCTGGGTGCCCTGAGGGCATCTCAGCTCTTTGATGTCCCACACACCTTGTGTTTGCCTTGGTGGGTGGGAAAAACAAAACCAGAGCAGGCCCAGGGGTGGTTTGGAACAACAACACTAAGACGTTGTTGGTGTTCGAATTTCATGAGCGCTTTTTTTTATTTTCTCAAGCAAACCTTGAAAATCACAGGATTCTGTATGATCACACTGGCTGCCACAAATTCCTGGTTAAAATTCAAAACAAGCAAGTCCTTCATTAATGTATAATAACCTTTAAATACTGTGGTTTGATATATTTAACTATATTCTGAGAGAGCTGCATTCCAGTGTACTCCAGTGACTCCTTAAAGTCAACCCTTCTAAGGCTGAAGTTAAAACGGAAGTTTTGAACTCAGTAAAAGTTCTGTATGAAAATAGTTCAGTGTGACCTGTGGAAAAATGCTTAAAAATATGTCTTTCCATTTACTGATGTAAGATTTTTTTTGATCCAGACAGAAAACATGCAATTTAAGTAACAGATGGGTGAAAAAAATCCAAAAAGTTCAAATCCAGGATAAGACATTTATTTTGTCTTGCGTCTCTCTTTCCTGTCATTCACCACTGATTAGAGTTGCTGTCTTTTTAAGCAGAAAAAGACAGCAGTTCAGTGTTGTGATACCCTTACAATCCAAATGTCAGTTTTTCACTTCACCACATACCCACCCTGCCTGTTTTTCTGGTTAAAATCAGTCTGTCAGTGGATGGTTATTTATGGCGCCACTGACCTGTGTGCTGGATAATTAATAATAGTTTGATTCATCGTAGTCCAAATGTACATGGTCTGCTCTGAAGGAGGACACAACACAGCTCAGTCCAGAAAATCTCCTGTGATTTAAGGCTCCCTAACTCTGAGCGCAGCCTGCAGCTCTGTGTGGACAGAGGCAACAGGAGCACAGCAGCCCACAGAGCTCCCCCTGGAATAATTACCCCATCACATATCTGTCACAGACAGACCAGTCACAGGACATATGTGACATGTTTCTGTCATTATTTGTGATAATGGAAAAAAGGTTGAAATCAGCAGATGCAGTAATGATTTCGATAGATTGTTGTTGCTGCACTGGACCAATAACCTCCCAAAACACAAGTATTTTGTGCCAGATAAATGTTGCTGGTGTTCAGCCATGGACAAATGATACCACGCTGTCCAGGCCTAGTGAAATTATTTCATGCCACTCAGGGATAATGAGAGGTGACTCACTACACCCCTTAGGTGGGTATACCAGGCATTAATGCACTCTGCAATCACTGTTTTTAACTTCCTGGACCAAGGGGTAAAATACTGAATGAAGGGGTATATCATTTAAAGGAATAGGTTAATATTTTGGGACTGCTAAGTTGTTATCCTGTAGTAGCGTGTACCATTCGTCTTTACTGACATGGCCCTTTGCTGCATGTCATCCACAATGTTACTGTCCCTCTCACACTGTGACTCTAACAAAGACAAAAAGCTAGAAAAAATAACTTGACAACTAGCTGTTGCCCCTGCTTTCAGTCTAACTAAGCTAACCTGCTTGTGCGAGGTTGGCCTGTGAAAGACCAATCATGGTTAGGATTAGAGGAATGACTGAGAGACATAGCCACACACTTGAGCCTCAGTCAGCCCAGCAAATTAATAGCAGACATTTCAGAACAGTTAGCATAATTAGCATCTTTTCTTTGTTTATGTTGTTTGTTACATTGCACCTGGCAGTGGCTGAAGCAGCGTTAGTTGCTGGTTTCAGGTTTCTTTGGCCTTCCCACATGAGTCCCTATCTGTCTGAATCCATGTTTCTGTAATTAATTCACCACATCTCCAAGTTAGAAATACCCAGCCATGGCGCTGACCACTTATTTCAGTCAAGCTATGTCACGAATCATATAAAAACACTATATTGGCATGTTATTTCCTCATTGGAGGAGTCTTTATTAACTGATAGGACATGATGACAGATTTCATCACTGTCTTGAAAATACCAGACTTTTCCTCTCTAGCCAGAAGGCACTAGGGGTTTAAAAGAAAGACACCACACCCCTCTTTGACCATACATGGTAGATCTGGTTTATCTCAGCCACTGCTGCAGGTCACATCCAGACATGACCTCCTCTCTTTCCTGTTGCTGGTCCGTCAAACACCATGTCAGGCGTTGGGTGATACCTCTCTCAGCTGAAGAGGAAAATGGAGGAAAAAAATCTTTGGAGAAGAGTTTCATTGGGACCATATTAAAAAGCAGAGATACTTAAGAGAGAAAAATGTCTATCTCTGAGGTATGTTAGAGGTGAGCCATTTTTACAGAATGTAAACATGTTTTTTTTTCCTTTCTGATGGGTGTTATGTATCTCAGGTATTGGAAAAATAAGGCTGCAGGGGAAGAGGGATGGTAGGTTTTGCATATTCATTGCATCTCCCACTGCTTTCCTGAAAACCTAATCCTGGTCTTTGTACCTCAATCTATCTAAAGTAGTCTTTTTTCAGTGCATGTGATTTTTTTTTTTTTTTTGCCTTCTAATGCTTCACTTTCAAACAGCTGCATGTGTTCACACTTGGAAGCTGCTAAGATGGACTGGAGCAGTCTGGGTTAAATGCCTTGCTCAGAGGTACTTTGGTCAGTGCTCACTGTGACAGGAGGGAGATCCTCACACCGACAGTTTAGTGCTTCAAAGTAAACCTACCTTCTTGTCAAAAACCCATTTATCAAACAATAACTTATAATAGCAAGCATAGGCATTGATATTTTCAATAAAAAATGCCATAATTTATAACAAAATCTGAGCTTCCACTATGAAATATAATATTTTGAAATAATACCTTTATAACACCCTCAAACACATATGGTACCAATAGCTGTCTTTTTTCCATTTCCAGCTCCAGACTGCATTGGCTGCTTTTCTAACTGAGGAAAAATGGCCAGAAATGCTCCCAAAACACTTGAAAAGGTTTCCAACACATTCAGTTTTCACAGTACAAAACTGATGCTGACTCAGACTGATATTAGGACTGAATGGACATTTCTGGAATATGATCACAGAGTCAGAATATCTGGAAATAAAAAAAAATAAAATAAAGGGATACTCTCCTCCACAACGTCCACTGCTTCAAAAATACCAAAATGACATGAGGCAATCAACCCCTTCACTAAATTTGTAGGCAATGCTGGCTAATCTATACAGACAAACTATGCAATATGTAGGCAAACATACATGAATTGCTGAGGAATATATCAGTCCCGCTTCACCTGCAGCCGCCTCCCTCCTGCGCCTCCCACGCCTAGTTCTCATGAGCCATGATTGAGGATAAGGAAATACTACAGCATGAAACAATTGTATTGTAGAGATTTTCACTGGCGACCTATTATTCAGTTTGTGGAGCTGAAATTGGATTATTTGGAAAGTAGCTGCTGTCGTGCCTCCGCTGTAAAGAATTTGGAACCAGGTTGTTGTATGACTGTAAAGGGTCATCCAGTCTATGGTTATCCAAGAAAAGTTGAATCAAGGGCCATACATTTTGACAGCAAACCAAGTCCAGTTGCCCTCTAGTTCCTTTCTAGTTTCTATTCTAATTCTAGTTCTGTTCTTGGACTTGTTATTGGAGTTATTATGTGGACCTGTTTGGTGCGTAGTTTCCCAGAGAGCAAAATTATTCTGGCAAATACATGGGCCACATATTTGTGTTTCTTCTGGCTCAATATATACCTGAGTCCTCAGCCCAAGTCCAGCACACATACAGCATGACTTTCAGATGCTTCTTCCACATATGGACCAATTCTGGCGCACACACAGAAAATCTTCCTGGCGGTCTGATAACACTCAAGGATAACAGTCGGAATCAGTCCAGATGTGGACATATATATAGGCCAGACTCAGGCTGTAGACAATTTGCGTCATATATATATATATATATA
>CM076660.1:20062891-20091964 GCA_038496675.1 Rachycentron canadum | reverse complement strand
TATATATATATATATATATATATACACACACACACGATGTGTTGTTGCTGTTATGCACATAGAGGGGCAGCATGCACTGGTCCTGTTTCTAGGATTCACTTAATTATGTATTATGTACAATTCTCGCACATCATTGTACCATTTTCCTCTTTACTACAAATCATGAACAGGCCGCTGATGTATCAGTCTTTTCTCACTGTAAAGACTAAATACAAGGGACCACAATTGGGGTGTAATGAAGTAGACAGGAATTGGCTGTAAAAAATCTGCAACAGGAAGAAGACTATAAAACATTGTGCCAATAGATGACCTGTTGAAAAGGCATCCACATTTTATAGGCTTTGACACTTAGAAGGCCGTTGTTTGTCTGTGGGAGAAATTTATACTCCACATAATGAGCTGAAAAAAATGTTGCTCCTTCACACTGACCAGATGTGATTAATGTTTATTCACTTCATGGACTGGGAGCAGCTCTTAATAACCAGGCAGACGTGTCTGTGTGAGGTGATTTCTATAAGTTGAGTATCCTGTGTTTGAACTTGAAGATCCCTCAGACCAAAGTCTTTGCACGTCCCAGTGTTCAAATACACCCAGACAATGCGCTGGAACAAACCAGCAGATAGCCATCAAGGCATTTTCATCCCACATTCCCTTGCCAGAGAGCAAATGAAGTTACATATTGACAGGAGGTTTTTACAACATACCACACTAAAGATCCTGTTTAGAAAGCCATTCGCTATGGTGAGGCATCTACTTACTATGCAGCTGTTTATCAGCATTCTCCAAATTCAGACAGATGATGCCTGCTCCATGTTTGATCTCCCTCCCTTAGCTGCGACCCTGTGGTATGCCCTGTGCCAGCTGTCACCAGAGTGACCTCTAATTATCACTGAGCTCCAGGCTTTAACGTCCTCGTGAGTGGGTGTGTGTTTATGTGTGTGTTCCAACTCTCTCCATTACCAAGTAAATACCCTCCAGCATGTTAGTAGCGATTCTGATCAAGGAACGCTGCTGTTGGCCGTTTGTGTGTGTGTGGGCATGCATACATGTACACATTATTTGCATGCCTTTGTACCTGATTGTGTGTGTGTGTGTGTGGCACATAAAGGCTGCAGGCTGCTTTATTGGTGTTTACAACACAGCAAAAAGGTGCAACTTTTTCCCACTTGTGGCCAAACAGAAGAGATCTGGGTGGGTGTAGGTGGACACACACAAACACACGCGCCTTCCCCTTGCTGACCTGTGGTGCCAGCCTGATCTCATCTTTCTAGCAGCCCATAAAGGGAGCCTGCAGTGTGGACAGCCCCTTCACACTCAAGGGTCCTTCTCAGATCTCATTACACTAAGCTAAGCCCACCATGTGTTCCCACAGTGGAAAATCCTGCTGTTCTCAAGGTATGGCTGAAAAACCATTAATTCCACCTCCCCCATCTCATGCTCATATAATCTCCCATTCCTGATGTTCATAAAAGCAGTGTGAGATACCAGCTGTGTAGATGGTGTTCCACCACTATATGAGCAATGAACCAGGGGTGCCACAGGCCTGGAGGGGCCTTATCTCATTGTTCACAGCAGGAGCAGCTCAGCTCATAATGTTGAGAAATGGTTTGAGAAAAAAAAAATAAAAACACTGAAGATATTCTCTGAATGAAATCTCACAGGATGTGAAACCTCCAGCTGAGACTGGAAGCACTAAATCAAGACAGAGGGAGCTTCATTAATTTGCTTTTTTTCTGTTTTTCTCCCCGTGTCAACACTGGTATTTTTAGAGCCAACGTGGAGCAGTTCCTTCAACAGCTGTGACCCACCTGGGTTGAGCGTGTGCATGTGTGTTTGCATGAGGGTGGATGCTGTTATTAGTTCATGGTCACCTTCCCGGCTTAGCAACCAGTGACTGCTGGGTGGGATGTGAAAGTGAGCCAGGCCACACACACCTCATACGTGGCTTCAATGTTTATGTCCCACGGTTTCATCGTCCACTGTATGGATTACAGTCAGAGGCTGGTTGGGATATGGTGTTAGCGGTCAGATATATTGGTGTGTGCAGCACCACCTGGGAGGGCTAAAGAGCTCAGATACTGTGGCTGATCCTCCTCACGCTGATACTGATGCATGATCTGATACGATGTCTTTTATTCTCTGTGTGATTTGACACCGATGTCCACAAGGCCAAAAAATTTCAAGTGTGTACAACCCTAGTCCGCTGCACAGAGGGATGAGGGATGAGGAGGCCCACAACTCTGCGTCTACAAAAATAATAACATGCTTCTTTGCTGCTCCCTCTGTGTCAAAATCCCAGCCTGCTGTGATCACAGGGGCAAGAATGAATTCCTGTCTGGAGATGCCAGAAGTTGTTAGTCTGAGCAGCAGTGTTCACTCGCTCCGGTCAAACGAGAGGGAGGGAGGATGAGGGTTCTTCTATACAAGGAAGTGCTCCTGCCAGACCAACAACCAGAAGAGAGACAGACAAGAGCTAATTAGATCAATAAAGGTAAAAGGAGCCTGGGTTAGTGATGCAGCAGTACCCGTGTACCTGCTTTATTTTCTTCCTTTCTTTCATTAATCACACATTCATTAGTTCTTCCCACACTCCCTTTCTCTTTTTTCATACCTGTTCCCTCTACATCTTCCATCCATTTTTTTCACCTGGCTTCCCTTTATTCAAAAATCTTTTTTTTTTCTCCTTTCCACTTCTTTCCCCATGTATCTTCCCTCTCTCACTCCTTTTCTATACGTTCATTCTTCTGCATTCTTTTTAACATACTTCACTTTTCTTTTCTCCCTCTCATGCTGCTATCTGCACTCTTCTCCCCCAACTTCCTTTCTTTCTTACACCTCTCTTCCTCATTCTTCTTTTTCTTGTTGTACCTGTGTCACTTCTCACTCTCTGTTAACCTTGTTCACCTTTGTACCTTCTTTCTTTCCTTTTTCCTTTTTTTCCCCTTCATGCTTTATTTTCTCTTAGAGTTCCCTCTTTCTTTCTCTCTTCCCAACTTTCTTCCTTCCCACTCATGCTTATGCCTTTACTGTTCCCTCCTTCAGTTCCCCTTTCCCATCTCTCTGTTCTTCCCTCCCCTCTTTTCCTCTCACCCTGTCCTTGTACCTGTCTGATAAAGTGACAGGCAGACAGTGAGAGGATGGAGCTACAGTTGTGCTCAGCTCTGTGTGCACATTGTGACAGCTCTTAAACGCTGCTGTCTCTGTAGTGACAGGCTGCTGAGTGCTGCGGTTGATGGGACACAGTTAAAGTTACAGCAGCAGATGGAAAAGCATTACAGAGGCATTCAGAGCTACTTCACATGCCCCCTGCCTTTGTGCAACAGCAGCATATATATTGCAAGGTATTAAAAGCACAGGGTCACATATATCTTCTGCTCAAACATATGCTGGGCAACCAGGAAAGGGAAGCTCAAAGCTTTCCCACATTGCACCTGGGTGAATTCTGAACCATGCACACTTGTTCACTCCCCTTCCTTCTTCATTTGTCTTTTCCTTCTTCATTTGTCTTGTTTTTCTTTCTCAACCCAGTTTTTGACACCTCTGAGCTGCCACCCTGACAGGTGATTTATTTCCATTAGGTGCAAGAGGCAGTCCCACCTTGAAGGATGTGCGGCACTGGGGGGGGGGGGTGGCAGGTAGCGTGGTGTTACACCACAGTCCCTTACAGTTTGCATTGTTGTCCCACTACACTGACGTCATTTGACATTCATACCTACCTCATACCCTGCAAAACGGCTGATCTTGTTACCATTCAGCAGGCGGAATTCAAGAAGAATAAATCCTTGGCTGTGTAAGAGTTTATAGGGCTCCCTGGATGTTATTTATCCCTGTAGCCAGAGGGAGATCCCATGTGAATACAAGGCATTCAGGGGTTAATGTGAAATCCTCCTTATTCCCCTCATACAGGATGATTTATTCCTCCGACTTAAGTTGTAGCACATGTGTCTCGCATGGACAGAGCAGCACATCGGATATGACTGCTGCCCCGATGCCTTGGGAGTCATTTGTTAGGGGTCCAAAGGGGTCAGAAAGAATTTTTGACCCTACAATCAGCCAAGTCTGTTGGCCGTGGTGTAACTATCAGTTGTTGTACAAGTTGAACCTTAAAGGTTTTTTGTGCTGCTTAACAAGCAGGAGGGTTCAACTCAAGTGCCAACAGCTGGCAAGCTGTCAAGCTCAGAACCATCCCAGCACACAGGCAGAACATGTGTCCCAGCAAGGCTGTCACTTTGTATTGATAACTGGTGTGGACAAAAAAAATGTAAACAATTTGAAAATCTGTGATTTTAGGCAAAGTAATGATGCTTCAATATGAGGTCAGTGTAGATCATTACAGTGAGTAAGAAATGTCATGACGGGGCATCAAAGAGCATATTATGAGCTACAGCAGAGTTGGCAACAAGAAAACACATAAAAGTAGCACTCATCCATCGATATCAGTCAGGCCAGTGATAATAACGTCCAATTTTACTGCCCCAAAATAGTCACAATTGAATGTTAGCCTAGCTGTAGGTAGAAATACAGACTTACCCCAAGATGTTAAGATGAACGTCTCTGCTGTTTCCATGCTGCACACTTTACTTTAGAGAAACATGAGTGAAGTTAAACCAATCACAGCTCATTGTCAGCAACATGTGAGAAAACTACCTTTTACCTCTTCCAGCTTCTTGGCCCTGGACCATAGTGTGGAGGTTTCTTTAGCCTGGCTCGTAGGTGGTAACTAGTCTGATCCAGACTCACCGTTAATGTAGGATGGTAGAGAGATGTGGTGATGGCATTTTATAAACAGGATATTTCCTGCAAACACAATACACTGTCCTCTAACACCGTTATGCTGCAACCTGAGCTTATCTGGACATTTAACTCTCTACCTATAACATGTACTTCACTGAAGCTGCATGCAGGTACTCTACACTCACACACCTGAGGCAGATCTATATCCAATACATCTTCAATTGCACATTTTGGCCCTTGCTCTTCAGAATCAATAGGCTGATGGGATTTATGTCACTATTTGTGAACATATGCATTTGTTTCCTATATTAATTTTGCATTTTGCAAGTGCAAATAAAACTTTCTCAACATATTCTCAATTGTTAGTTCACATTTCCTGGTGCAAGCTGAATTACAGAATCTTTCCCAACACATTTTACTTTTGAAAAATAGATATCAAAATTGACTGTGTAAAAAAGCAGTGCAGACATGTCCCCAGTGTTTCCAGTGTAAATGACACCTTTGCACGCCAGGCACAAACTGCTAAGTTAACACTGAGAACAGAGAGCAACCAGCCATTGTACAGTCATCAGATCTCTGTTACTGAATCACAAGAGAACCTGGAAGTGACTAGAGGCTATGAATCTGTAAGAGCCATTAAGGTGAACAGCAAAGGTTAGCAATCAGGATGTCAAAGTCTTGTTGAGGCTTAAAATACACCATTGTCCCTATTGAAGGGGTATTTTCACCTTCCTTCACCATTGTTCATCCCCATCTCCTGTATCCACTTGGCTTCTATTCTTAGCTCTATTGTAGCTGGGATTATGGTGACATGTTGTCTATTGTGGCTCTTACAGCAGCTACAGCATCTGTTGCTAGGACAGCCACAGGTCAGTCAGTACAAGTTACAGCTGTTGTTACACACACTGCACCAGGATAAGGTGACATGTCAGTTTGAAGATGCCTGCTCACAATAGTGGATAGTGTTTGAGGGGAAATTTCCACCATTACCTAAAAAGACCCATTTAAATTTATTAAAAATAAAGTGCTTTGTTACTTTATTGTCAAGAATAATACAATGCTCATGGCTTCATATTAAGCTGGAGCCAGAAGCCTAGCAATGGATGTTACCATAGACCTGTTACCATCATATTGACATCTTACCAGCAACATTACAGAAAACTGACCACTTTCACAAAAGTTGTCTATGTCTAGAATCCTAATATGACACAGACATAAAAAATAATAAAAAATATATATTTTTAATAATTTTATATGCTGCATGTGGAAACAGCGGTAGTTTAGTTACATTTCCTGTCAAAAATTCATCAGAAATGAATAAATAAGGATGAGAAAGCCAACTGAGCCAACTGAGGCTCTGTGACTTCCAGGTTAGCTGTTCCCACCTTTTTACAGTGTGTGCAATGTTAAGCTAAGCTAATTGGCTGTTGGAACTTATGTGCAGTTTAACATCTAAGTGAAAAAGAAAAGGCACAACCTTTAAATCATGAGACTTTACAGTAACAGTCTGGAGGATGAGTTTCATGTAGCCACTTGTCTGAGTGAAACTGGGCCTGTAGTTCATGTGTCACTATTGTGTCGCTGTGAACTAACCTGATTGTTGTTGGTCTAGATGCACCACTGTGTTTACTGTGTTCTGCTGTTGTTACTGGTTGAGGAGTTAACACTTTAGACTGTGTGTAGGGTGCATTTGGAAGTAGTAGAAAAGACTTTGCTCTTGCTCAGAGGTTATGATGACCATGAAATTTGATGTAAAATGCTTGCATAAAGTTTCAGTAATTACAGTATAAAGCTGAGAGCATCTCAGGCACCACCCAACTATATCACAGATGTAGAGGAGGGTCATGAAACACAAAGGCTGCACAGCAAATTGTTACATCTGATATATAAAAGCAAAATTGATGTTTATATTGTTTTAAATATGAGAAAACATCTCTAGTGGCTGGAGTGAATGTGATATTGTAAATAGAGTGAGAAACTGGACGACTTTGTGACCCCCAGAATCCCTTGGTGCTGGATCTTTATGACGGCTGTCACAAAAAAGCCCCTCACCCCACTGTACCACACATGGCAGGGAGTATTCAGAACAGATGAGGAGAAAGCTGCAGACTGAACACTGGATGTGTGATACACTAGTCTTTAAGAAGGAAACTTATTTCCCCACAGCTCAAACACATTGGGGGCCAAAGTCGGGCCAGTCTGTCAATCAAGGCAGCGCTGCCTCTCTGCAGTGATCCTCACAGGGGTGATCAGGTGGGATATTTTCATACTACAGAGCAGTTTGACCCTTTGTCCCCTACCGCACACCATCTGGGCTGCCTGTGTATTTGTTCACCTGTAATATAATACTTCCATCCAACAAACAAGTGAGACTTTCATCTTCCTGTTGTGGTTAAAGATAATTCATTTTGCAATGAGTCAGAATTGTATTTTTACCACTAAACAACAAACATGATTTCATTAATCTGAATTATTGTACAGTGATGTATGGGGACTTTCTTTTTCCTGTAAGCAGAGGTTACAGCAATGTATATTCCGTGCCCTTTTTAGTAATTCTTTGAATAAGATCATGGCAGATTAAGTGAAATTGGGAATTACATTTTTTTGCCCCTTTGACTCTGTCTGTCACTTCCTTGAGAGAAGTATTATTGTAAAGTTGCTTGGGTCAGCAAGATGAATCTGTGATGCTACAGTTTTCTTGTTTTTGGAGGACAGTATTTTCTGAAGGTAGAAGGTGATATTTTTCCCCAACAGACGTGTGCTGACAGTGTTATCTGTCCTCCCTGCCAGGGAATCCCTGTGTAACTAATGAGACTTCAACAATATCTGATGTTTTCTCAGATGTAATTCATGTTGTGGCTACGCTAAATAAATACAGGTAAAAGTTCAGCCCATTTGAAGCCGATCCAGGGCCAGTCCTGCGTCTTCATGCTAATTGAGTTAGCCTTGAACCGGCAAACAAAACAACCAAAACAGCTGCATTGTTTCCTATGAGGAAGGACTACCAATTCTGATAATGTATCCACATATGCCTCCAATAAGAAGTGGCGGGAAATGGGGGTCAAAGTTGACATTGCTAAG
This sequence comes from Rachycentron canadum, assembly GCA_038496675.1. Lineage (NCBI taxonomy): Eukaryota > Metazoa > Chordata > Actinopteri > Carangiformes > Rachycentridae > Rachycentron > Rachycentron canadum. The sequence continues at coordinate 20,084,149 of CM076660.1, read as the reverse complement.
GCTGACAAAACATCAGAAGACAGAGATATAAATCTGGCAAAGTCAATATTAGTCAGATAGGAGATATGAGGACTTTGAAGAAGACATCTCTAGATCAATGCAACAGCCCTTGGGGCTTTCATCCCTCCTCTCTTTAACTGTGCCTGCACTCCAGCCTCTATCTCATCAATCTGATCTGCACCAGTGCTGTGAGGCTGCTCCGGCTCGCCCAGCTGTCTGCTCAGGAATCCACATACCACCTTTTCTCTGCACTCCCCCACCCCTGCCAAGCCCCATTCAGTCACAAACAACAAATAACCTACCTCAGCTGATGGATGACTCACTGTGAAACCTAAGATGGAAGCTTTCATCTCTGCAGTGTTACTGATAGTTTTATGTCAATGGAGGCATAGCAAAGTTTAGATCGTCATGTAAAAATACTGGCACAGTAGGCCAAGGAAAATATTAATATTCATCCTGCTGCTGCAGCTACAGGTTGACAATGCATGTTTTTCTTTTCATGCTGTTAAGTTTCTTTAAAAAATTTACAGTAACTGGCAGAACATGGAGGCAGGTAAAGTTGCAAATTAGTTGTAGACTGAGGTGGGGTTCATCAAACACAAAGAAGAACTGGCAGGCAGAGTTCAGACAGGGATTCTGGCACCAGGTATGTTGCAGATCGGAGCAGGCCGAAGGTTTGTCAGGTGGCGGGAAGACAAGAACGAGGCTGGCGGCTGGAAAAGTTTGGATGGCGAGAGACAGGCAAACAATAGTCACTTCAGAGCAAACAGGTAAACTGACCACACATAAAGAGCAGAAATAGTTTGGCCATCAGGTAAATACCAAAATAAACTGGGTGACTGAATGATCTGTCGAAGACTGGAGAGAAGATCTGGGGTTTAAGTACAGTGAATGATGAGTGGTGGGTTGGCAGATGAGTCTCAGTTGTGCACATACCCACACAGACAGGACTGGTGACAGACAACATGCAATTACTATGCACACAGATATACAGTAGAGTGCACCCATGGTACTGCAGTTATCTGGGCTTTTCCCCAAGTCTGCTATAAAGTTAAAATTGATAGCTGATTGCACAGTATACTCTATGGTAAACCTACTTTGAAGTCTGAAAATATTTCTTTTATTTATTAGTCCTATGCTCAGTGTTCCAAGCCCCTGGAGGGCCAGAAGTTTTGATGTTTTTATGTTTTTAAGCAATGTCCAAAACTTGAAATTCCTGACCAAGAGCTACGTTTACAGAAACAGGAGTAACTCTGCGTCATGTTTCAAATTTTCTCTGTAAAAAGTAAAGTCCGGGGCAAACAGTTACTAACAACAAAGAGCTGCACCTGTACTCAGACCACAGATCAATCCTGTAAACAGGTTGAAGTGCTGACACTTGTGTTAAGAGCACATTAGACCTGCCTATTAGCCAATGTCAACACTCATCACAAAACCTGTTATTTATAGTTTTTTACCTCATCACTTTACAGCAGGGTCCTCTCACCCCATACCATCAGTTATGTCCAATGGGATCAATGTATCTTCCCTCTTTGTTTTGTTCTGTTTTTACTCCCAATGCCTTTATTCAGTCAGAATAGTACTTTTACCACTAACTTTTTCTTTGTTTCCATCAAAACCAATATATTGATTTTCCTTTTTCCAGTGGTCATTCAAAAACCAACCACAACCTCCCTACCCAATAAAGTCACACAAAGCAGCAACCTCAAAGGCTGAAAACTGAGGGCAACACAGGAGTGTCAAAAACTTAAGATCTTTGAATGACCATTAGACTCCAACAGTTAGTCAGTCCCCATAGACTTCCATGTTAAAATGGTGGCCTGGTACAACAAACTGTTTTGGTGATTATAGCCAATTTCCTCCTTAATAACAACTGTATGGGGGTAATTTTTTATATAACTCACCTGTTTACATTTTATTCAGGCTTAAAGTTATGATTAATGACGTCCCAGGAACTGCCAAGATGGCGTTAGTGGAGCAGCCCGCTCTGAGCTCCAAGTCACCTCTGTGCGACGTCATGGAGGCTGTATCTATCTTTATATATAGTTTATGATTTACAGGTTACACATTGTACATTAACTAGTTCAGATATATGCAACAAAAAACAACAAAACAAACATGAATCTGTATCAGCTTGGTTGAAGTAGACACTCAGACCTTGTCCCATCGTGCTGTAGTTAGAGCCACAGACTTAAACTCTCTCAAATACATCACATACATTTACTTTAATGACTCTGCCATTGGCTCATGTCAGAATATGTTGGTGGATGGTGGAAGTGAACTGCTGGAAACAATGGTCCAGAGAAATCCACTAGAACGTGATCCGTCTGTACATTAATGACATATGGAAATAAAGTTGAAAATGAGCAAACTATTCCTTTAATCTAAAATGAGTTACCTTCTGCAGCATGAAAATAAGCACATTTGCTGATGTTTCTGCAGCCAGTGTCTACAGCGCATTTGTCATGCAGCTACCAAAGCATGAACACCCGGTGTACTGTGCAGTGTACTGAACATAGACTAATGGACAAGCAGTCTGCACTCCAACCACTTGAATCGCTCTCCTCATTAGACTCTAATCAGCCTTTAATATGGCTCAGTGTTATTTTACAGTGCATGTGTGACTTATGTGTGACTAGTCAGTTAATCAGTGTACACTTATTTTAATGTTCTCTTGATAGATTGAATGATTTTGCCCCTTGCTCCGCTGCCTGCCATTTCAGTGTCATTAGACATTGTTGTTATGATAACCAGGACAAAATCCTTGAAATGGCAAAGGCTGAGGGAACATTTGATTAAATGCATCAATCTCTATTAGGAGGTCATGTGTGGAGTTAGGGTTAGATGATGAAACCTGGTGCACTGCTGGTACAAATTAAAGTGACACTTATCCAACTTATTATTGGGACAGACCTTCTCGTCTCTGAAATAAGATTCTCAGAATATTTATGGGGAATATGAATGAATTTCAAGGTCTGAAAAATGTTATTTCTCTGCCAGCTAGTGCAGTATGTGTTACATGAACTCTGGTTTATCACCCCTGAATAAGAGCTTTGTAACAGCTGCATGGTACCCTGTGCACTATTTCTGATTCGGCCGTTTATAACTGAAAAGTATTCCTTTGGGTTAGCCACAGGCAACGCATGTTTTCTCAGTGCACTTTCTGACGTTGCATACTGTCTGTTATATGTACCTCTTGCTGACACATGCTGTCTGTCCACGAGCTGCCAGTCAAGGCTCATCCATTCTGCTTTTATTGGGCTAAGTCTAATATTGTGTAGGGAATTCCTGATACAAACTTCAGCCCCACCATTGTTACACAAAAAGGACAATACTGCCTGTTGGCGTTGCCTTACACGGCTTATCTCATCCTTCCCCTCCCTGCTGCCGGTGATAGGCAATTTACCAGTCTATTCTGTTGTGTATCATTCTGTATCTGTGAGATATGTGGCAGTATTGACTCACCATCCATTCACAGCTGCTACTGTGTAGTAAAAGGGCAGCATGTGGCCAAACTGTCCACCAACAACATGAAGAGTCTGCAGCTAACCTAGTAGCCCTGTGAGGACCTACTGAAGCACACGCTCTTAGCTAAATGCTAACATCAGCTAGCTACCATGCTGTTAGAGTTACCTGAGTGTTACTAACATTGAATTTATTGCTCATTGTTAATCAGCATTCAATTCAAAGTAGAGATGAGGTTGATGGAGGTGCTGTTAGTTCTGCAGGTATTTGGTCAGAAACAAAAGTATTGGACAAAATGATGATGTTGCTTGAGGTGAAGTCAGAGGATCATAGCAGTTATTACAATTCATCCAGGGAGGGGTTTAATGTCTGAAGCAAATCCTTATTTCAGTCAAACCCACAAATGTGAATCTCACAGTGGCACTAGAAGAAAAGAAAGGAGATCTCCACAGTCAGTCGACTCATCCTCTGGGGACCACGAGTGGCTCTATAGATGACCAAGGCAACCCACCTGATAGGTGTTGAGGTATTTCAGTCTAGACAAACATGGCTACAAAAAAGAGGATTATATTTCCAGTCCTCCAGTCAGGTACTGCAAACCAATCTCCCCAAAACTCAGTCTTCCTCTGACTATACTGTATCAAAGGTTTGAATTTTTTGCATAGTTTATGTTGTCAAAGTGATTTTTCGCATTGAACACAGCCAACAATAATGAACATCAAAGGGCAAATGCAAAATATTTCCAGAACGCAGCAGTCTCCAAAAAACACAGTCATTTTCCCCACGAGGGTCAGATGATTACACAGATTAAAGTAACACAATCAGACATCTTTAACGAAAATACAATAACATAATGACACCTTAAAAGGACTTGTTATGTGCTTTCTTAAGCTTAGTCAGGATGATATTGTCTAATATGTCATTCTTCACATTACAAAAGACTTTGATGTTGTGTCTGATTTCAGCGTTATATCAGTAACGGCGTAATGGCGTAATACCACCATTTTATGATAGAGAGGCTGGGTATCTATTTCAAGGGCCACTAATGGACTACTGGTGTGACAGAAGAAGAAGCTGAGGAATGTGCCAGGCCTCGTTTTACAAACACAAGACAGAAATACACAGCCACTGAACAACAGATACACTGACAGACACTGCGGTTTTCATGGTCTTAGAATATAAAAGTATTTCTATTGTACAGGAAAAGAGAATAATTATCCTGGTCAGAAGTGGTAATAATCTGAAAGCTCTTTATTCTGTCTGTGGGCTGTCTGTTGAGAAGCTCTGGCAGCTAAAGTCACTCTGCACCAACTTTGCTTATTAATCACACATTGTTCCTTATTTTTATAACACACAGTGCACACAAAAATGTCACCTAAACGTTGCCAGAAATTTGGGAGGTATTCGAATTCTTGTCTGGATCATTATAAGAATTAATTCCACCTGATCATTAGACCCAGGGTCGGAGCCACCTTTGAGGAAACTGAGATATTTCCTCTGGAGGATTTAACGGCCATAAAGTTTAGAAATGTATGTATGCTGGGCTTTTGTAGTCTCTGCACTTGTTATATTGACATAACTGCTTTTTAAAATAAACATGTAAAGTGCTCAGTATTTCTCCAGCAGAAGTTATTTCCTGTCCAGTTTGACAGGTCTTTAATTTCCTGATAATTCACTGGGAAACAAATCTAGTACTATTTAGGAAAATACATTATAGTAATAAAATATTGTTCCTTATAGAGAAAATACAAAGTTCTGTGACAGTTACATTAATCAGAGTTTAGCTAAGTGAGTTTATAAACAGTTGATTTCCAGAGGAATTTCCTTCTTCATTTAAAATTCAAGTTAAAAATAAAACAAACAATTAAAAAATTGGAGAGACTTTCTTTTTAGTGTCTGTGGGCTGACCTCACCATTTCCAGAGTCCTGTTTGACTTGACACTTGTTTCACCCGATGGAAAAATAACTATAAACATGCAGCACCAGTGCATCTCTTTGGTCTCCTGTCATTCTCCTGATGCAAACCTGCCTTTTCCTATTTATACCAGATTATTATTAGGCCTTGAATAACAACATTTGTTTGGGTTGCTCTCCAGGGGAAGTCGGTGGGGAAGGTCAGGGTGGTTACGGCTGTTTGTCAGTGTGGCTGAAGAGCCAGAGCCGTGGAACACATTTCTGGAAGGGTCTTCAAAACAGAGGCCTGCCATGTTTCTTCCCCCTGTTGAAAAACTAGACCATGAGGCCCTCTAGAATAACAGGGAATGCCTGGAGCAAAAATAATCCTCCCCATATCACACAATAGGGGAGTATGTGGATTTTGTCTCCAGCACGGCTCTGAAAAATGTGCAGATTGATAAGAACATTGCGCTCTTTATCATCAAAAACACGGATACAGGTTTTACTGAACAGGCTTACCAAGCTATCCATCTGACTTCCTGGCAGCCATGATCTTTGCTGCATTCATCACACATGTGAAGAGGTAACTGAAACCATACATAGAGGCAATTAAGGCCCCAGGCACAGTGGACACGTTGTCCTGGTGCCTGATAATTGCACATGAATAGTCTAGATCCAACTACATATAACAGTCTGATGATATTTTGAGCTTTCTCTTATTTCCATTAATCAATCAATTAATTAATTAAATGTATGGGAAATCTGATCAAATAAAGACCAATAAAGATGATCTACTTATATATGTTTATTTATGTTTATTTGTTTATTTGCTGAGACTAGGAGGATGATGACACCAGTGTCATGTCTGTTAAAGATCCATATTTTATTGTAAACATTCCTGTATTTTATCTGAAGTGTTGATATCTATAAGAAGATATATATGTGGTTTTAAGAACTAAAACCTAATAACATCTCATTGTACTATCTCATTTTTGCAACTCTTCCTCAGGGCGGTGACTGCTTTGTTGTGACATCACAAAGTTACCAAAGTCCTGACGGTTGGTTTTAAGGCTCAGTTTCTGAATACAGGCAGTGAGCATTTCTCTGTGGTCTGAGACCTTTGATACTTTCACTGTATAGATATAGAACCTCGACCTGATTTATAATCAAAGACCATACGGAGGTTGGCCTTTAGACTGTATGGGCCCTTTGAACATGAAGCTAAAGTCAGGAGGCAGTTAGCTTAGCACATAGCTCTCAGCATAAAGACTGTAAATATAAGGAAACAGCTACCCTTGCTCTGTTTAAAGATTAAAAATCTTCCTGCCAGCACCCCTAAAGCTCAGTAATTAATATATCTTGTTTGTTTAATCTGTACAAAAACAAAGTCATTGTGGTTTGTATGTGAAGTTATTTGCCAGACCAACTGCTGGCTGCTGGCAGTAGCTACATATTTACCCTAGTTATCAAAGGGTTATCAATCATCTTATGATATTTTGCAGGAAAGCAAATAAGTATATAAACAATCCTTTAATAGGCCTGTAAATTTAATGGATCTGCAAGTTACATTCATGACAACATAGACAAAAATGAGGGTGGGAGTCAAGAGAAGAAGAAAAGGTAGAGCAGGCCATAGCCAAATGATGAAGACAAAGCAAGAACGAATCAGTAGGTGGTCTCATGGCCAAACGCCTCAACACCCAGCCAAACAATGGCAGCCAAAAGTGCTGTACAACCAGAGAGCTCCAGTGGTTGGCAATAATCTTTAAAAGAAGAACACAAGGAAACCGAATTTCTATGCACAACTTTAAAGGTTGAGCAGTAAGACATAGTCTAGAAGTTTTTCCTATGGAAAATGAAAAGTTTCTTAAGAAACACGTCACCTACTTTACAACACGTGGGATCGCTACCAGTCACTAAACATTAACATTTGTTTCTGTGATGATTGAGCCTGCTGTATATTTCACTATCAAACACAGTTTAAATGAATCTCTTTATTTGAATGGATTCTCTCAGCCTGTAGTGTTTTGTGAGGAGGCCCTGTTTCATTTTAACATACCCTATAGTAATATGTAACATGTGTTAGTAACTGACCACTGGACAGGAAGCAGAACATTTGGACAGAATTTGTTGTCAAAGTCACGGAATTATAAGAAGGTTTGATGTCACTTTTCTATCTTGAAAACAGCATTTATCAGGTTCACCAGTGTGGACACAGACATGTACTGAGACACTAGCAAGTTTCTCACACCTGAGTCTGGGAGCTGCAGAAGAAGAAATTATCTCAAACCTCATCAGACTTGTCAGAGTAATTGAACAGTGCTTCGACTGGCAACAAACACTGCACATTTTGATAAACTGAAACTGATGGAGTCACGTGTGTGAGAGAGACGTTAAGCAGAGTGAATTCTGCGTTGGATAAACTGCTGTGAAAGCACAGACTTATTCCACTGTACACTTGAAGAGACAAACTTGTACAGTCATGAAACACAATGTTCTGTTTTATTGTCTGCAAATCCACCTCATGATTTATTGTTATGAATTTCATTCAAAGCTAAGTGATGAAGTAATGTGTTTCCCCTCTCTACATATGTAAAATGAATAGTCTGTTGCAAGTTTAGTGATGTCTTTATAGAATCCAATTTGGTTCCAAGATTTTTATGTGTTCATTAAAAGTGGAGCTAAATTTTTAGAGGGAGAAAACAAGCAGACTGAATCCACCTCTAATATGACAAATGTTTGGAGAGGAAAATGCCAAAATGGATGTGGAGGAGGCCAAGTGGAGAGGCCGAGCACAACAGGAGTTGGCCAAAGGCATCAATTAGCAGCATGTTTCTCAAAGTATGGCTGCTCAAGACCTATATGTTTGAATTGAAGTTATGGTCCCACCACTATGTGAACCACACTCTGAAAAAAAAGGAAAAAGGATATTTTCTGCAAACCACACATATGAATATAAATTGAGCATAACATGGACTGTAGTTTGCCCATTACCCCAGTTTGTAATGATAGTTCAAAGTTTAATTTAAAAGCAACATTGCAGGAAAAGATGCAGCAGGATTTTCAGGTTTTGAGGACTTTGGCAGGTGTTTATGTGTCTGTGGACAGATTTTGTCATTGTGTTGCATCACAACTGTGTGTAGTTGAGAATCAAAATGAGGATCCTGTGTATTATGTACATCTGTTATTAAGTATCAAATTAACAAGTGTTGTGGCTGTTGTAATCCCATTTAAATCATGACCTCATTTTTGTTGTGTGCGTGACTTATACTTTACTTTTCCGACTTGACCTAAACGTGCTTACAGCTGAATTTCTGACGCTCACAGTTATTTCCTCTTCAAAGACAAAGTTACATGATGGCTTTCTCAGAAATAAAAAGTATGTATGTAAGACAGTATACGTCACACAGCACAGTGTCCCTCTAGCATAAAACACACTGTATATAACTTAAAGTGGCTGAAAAGCCATAGGTTTAGCAGCAGTACACACACTGCAGACAACTAACCAATATAACACTAACATCTCAATAAATAATTATTATTATAAATTATTAAAAAATTATCTGCCTTGTGAGTTTTTTATGAAGATTTGCTAGTTTTAGCCTCAGGTCATCCATTACTGGTCGGTAACTGGTCCCATTAGCTTCACTACTGATCCAATCCAAACGTGACCCAAACCTTTGCACAGAACAGAAACACCTCAGTGTTTCACAGTGGGATGACAGTGACTACAATAGATCTGATTGCTTAATAATTAATATGTTTGGATCTCAGGCTGGCTCAGTGGTGCAGTGGTTCACACTCGTCTCACAGTAAGAAGGTTCTGGGTTGTACCTAGTGGCCAGTCGGGGGCTTGTATGAGTTGTGTGTATGTTTCCTCCCTCAGTCCAAAAACATACAGGTTAAGTTTAGGTTGATTGGCGACTGAATATTAACCAGTAGAGTGTGAATGTGAGTGTAAAAGCTGTCTCTATACACCAATGTCAGCTGCACAGGATATGCAGGTTGAGCTAATGCCTGGCTAAGGTGAAGTTTGTTAAAGGTGCAATACTGTTATTGACCACACAGACTGACTGATGTTTACCAGCTGTTACAACGCAGAGTTGTTTAAGGAACCTTGATTAAAACTAGGAAACACTTGGTCGCAACAAATGACAAGGGTCAGTTATCTGAAGAAAATTATTAATCTTTTTATAACTGATGGATTTTTGTTTTTTTGACACATAAACACAAAGCAAATTTTGATGGAGAAAAAAAAATTGGTGTGTGTTGATCTTTTTCTTCTGCTCTTGAGATAAATTAGTCACTGAGCTGAATAACATTGTGTGAACTATCTGTTCAGCAGGATTCATTAAGAATAAAGTTTGATCTCATTTATTTTGTTTCAGGATAAAAAACAAAAATAGACAAGTGCACATTGACTCTGCTGGTCACAGTGTCCAGCACTGACTGTGAGCTGCACAGATACTTACGCATTAGACACTGTAGCTATGAGGTGATGAGCGGTGAAGCTCCTCATGAACAGATATAAAATGTTTTTGATTGTTTTAGCACAGTGAAACTGTCAACGTGGGTGTTATGCGTTCAGCCTTGCTGATCAAGTTTCATCACCAGTAGTTGGTTTTAATGTTCCCTGAACTCTTGGAGGCGTTTTGAGGCCAAGGTGAAATACTGGGAACTCTCCCAGAATGACTGAAGACGCTGAGCTGTGTTTCCACACAGCTTTGGCAAGTTTGAGAGGGAGATCAGAGACAATTTGTCAGAAATGACCTTGACAAGTTGATGAATGGTTTGATGTGCCATCAGATATATCTCAAACAAGCTCTTAGGAAAGTGAAGGTGGTCAGATGACACTGTTAATGAACATGGATTTATAATTTGACAGATTAGACCATGTGCAATTTAGGGCAGAGGAGGCAGGAAGGCTGAGATCTCAGAGACTCTGTTCTGGGCAAAGCAGTCACTGTTTCCAGGTGTGTCAAAGCTGGTGCAGCCAACAGGACATTCTTCCTTTTTCACAGAGGGAAGCTTTTTCTCCCCAATGCAGCCCATCAGACTTTAGTAAATCCTCAGGTAGGAGTGTCCTACCTGTGGAGTGGAATTTTAGAAAGGATCATTTGGCCCCAAACCTCCCTGAGAATCTCACCTCCACTACGTGTGGTGACTCCGCTTCACAAACATGTGCTCCTTTCATTCCTCTCCCCTCATTCACTTCCTCTCACTCCTTTGTGTAACCGCTCTCACCAGTAGAAAATGAACATCAGATGTGTGTAATCGCGCTGGGATAAAACTGCCTGGATGCACCTGTGATGTATGAGATGGGAGAATTACACACATGACAAGGTAATTAGCAAAGAGGACATCAAGTCAATTTAACAACCTTTAAGATTTCCTCATAAAACACTGATGAGTGACAGTGGCCATGTGCGTCCCATTATCAGAGGACTGAGTTTGCACAGCTAAGAAGTGGCTTTGGTCTTGGTTTGAGTCAAAACAGCATCTTCTTTCCCATCCTGGCTTTAACAGCACACTTGGGATGGGATGAACTCAAAAAGTAACAAAGGAGAATTTTGTTAACATGTTAATAACAACTTATCAATTACAGCAGCTTGTGCCTGAAATGAACACATTCTCTGTTTTATCTCCGTCCCTCAAACTGTTCTGCTTTTCATGAAGGAACCTCAGATTGTTAGTTGTTTGAGCTTATTCCATGAGGGGCCTTGTTGTATATAACAATGGTCTTTACATGCAGATCAACAGATCCTCCATATTTGGAGGACAGCACACATGGCTCTGTGTATGACCGTGGTGTGACATGTTCATAATTGTTGTTCTGGGAATAAAGTCCATAAAGCTGCCTGACCTGACCAGCTCAAATTTACAAATTCCAAAGACTATAAGAAAAGGTAGCTATTGCACCCCCTCAGCAATGATTCTCACCCTTTATGTGATACAATAAACTGAGTGGTTCAGTTCTACTCACGAGTTGTGGGCAGTTCCTGAAAGAGTCATGTCTTCCTTGTCTTTCACATCAACAGATTTAGAGCAGTTTACAGTTAACAGAACAGTCTGCAGCCGTGCTAGCAGCTCTGAGGCTATACTTTGACGCAGCAGTGCTCTGAGCTCAATGCCCATGTTAGCATGGTGATGTTTAGGTCTAAGGTAGTGGTCAGAGGGACCACCAGATGTCTTCGAGGGGATTCCTGTGTGTCCCCAGCAAAAAAGAGAAAGAATATATTTTCACTGTAATTCTATCAGAAAGTAACACAACAGAATATGTAAGTATTTTGATTATTTGTTTCACCTTTTGCAATTAAATATCTAAAAGCAAAAATCTTATTGGATGAGGGTCTGTGGTCTGTTTAGGGGTCGATGATGAGAAAAAGTGCAGGTGTGTAGAAATTTTAATAGTTATTGAGACACATAACTCTAAACCACAAATATCTAATTCTTGTTGGCTCCAGAGGCAAAGTTAGTAGGATTTATCCTCTGTGGATCATGAATGTATGGACAAAATGCTTTTTTTTTTTTTTTACAAAAACACTCTTGGCGCTATCAGCCCTTGGTAACTGACCTGGGTTTGTGAAACCTATTTAGCACTCCCTCTTACCATAGCTCCAGAAATTTGATAACTGAACTGACACCTGTACCAATAAGTGCATAAAGTCAGATCCTGACACTGCTCTCTGCCACCTGAAAAAAAAGATGAGTTAACAGACAATGTCTTGGAATTATTTGATGTTCAGGTGTGTGTGTATTTTCAAATAAGCAAAGCAAAATTAAACCGCTAGTTTTTTCTACTGGAATATCATTTATCATCACACCTGGGTGTTACATACAGTGGGTTAATGGGTTCTATCTTTATCTATCAATAAAAGTTCAATATGAGCAAGCAACAAGCACACACCAACCTTATTTCTTTCTGCTCTTTGCGGTTTCTTCTCATCAGATGCCATGCAGTGGTATGTAATTCTTGGCAGCAGCTCACTGCAGGACACCGTTGCTGTTTGGGAAGGCTGATGCTCAGCCAGTATTTCAGTCACGAGATCAGGCTTATGAATCAATGCATGGTTGTACCTCAAACACACATATACACACACACACAGACACACACACTCATACACATATTGAGAATCATTCCCAGGAATAAGAGAGGAGAAAACATGAAAACACATCTACTTCAGAACATGTACACCATATACAACACAAGAGCTACTGTACAAAAGCAAAATGCTCATCCGGAAAAATCTAATCTTTCCCTTGGTGCTGTGATATGCCTTTTCTTATTGTTTCCCATTGTTAGCTTTAGGGGGACTGTTGTTCAAGCCTATTGTGTGTTTGGGGAGTGTTCCCTCTTCGTCTGTATGTCAGGTGTCAATGACGTCTTTAAAACTTTCTAAAGGTAATTATAGAAAGCCACAATGTCCTCAAGCATGAATTTACCATGAAATCCTTGTATGTGCACGATGACATCAGTCTTCAGCAATTGGTTTTACTTTCACGAGGTCCGTAATAAAACCGTCATGGTCATTGTGATATTTTTTTTTTTTTACCCAGAATTCTGCACTCACACAATCCCAATATTGATATTGCAGCAATGAAATCAGCTGGACACCACTGCTTTTCATTATGTGGTGCAACTGGAGCATGTGGAGAGAATAAGTCAGCCCAATAAAAGTCTGAGTTCGGCGAATGGTTGGGAAAGGTTCGGGCTCATGTTTTAAGAAAGAACACAATGGGAATGATAGTGAGGAGCAATGTTTTACTGCTGAAAAACTGGAGAGGTGACTGGGATTCCATCCAAGCAGATAATCTTGTTTCTGAGATGGATTATATAGCTGGGTCAGGTCGCTGCACAATGTTAACCAACCAAGTCCAGCACCAGGACAGGTGAGGTGAGAAGGTACACGAGGGCCTGGTCTGAGCTCTCAGACAGGACGCCAGAGTTGCTGCATCTCCCTGCATGCTTGTAACTCAGTCCCCTAGTCCCTGTATTGTGACTATAACCCAGCAATAAAGAGTTATAGTCGCAGTATGAAGTCCCAGCTCACTAATGAATGAGAAAGTAGTTTGTGTCTTTGCGTTGACTTTGTACCACAGTGCTGAAGTCTGGATAAGGCTGACACCTGAATCCTGTCCTCCTCTGTGATGAGGTTGTTCAGTGATACATTCAAAACAAAGTCATTTACACAGGCTGAAGAGCCTGCTTCTATCTAATGACCATCAGGGGGCAACTCCACTGTTTGTTAAAAGAAGTAAAATTGTATTGAAGTCTATGTGAAAATATCCCTTTTTATCACTTGATTTATTAGCTCAGTAAATGTTTTCCTAATGAGTTTATGGTCTCAGTCTCTAGTTTCAAGTCTTCAATACAACATGATGTTAATTTTTTAAGTTATGGTCCATTTAGAGGAAAATAGACCATAAATTAGGGATGGAGCAGCAGTATGGATTAGGTTGGGACTTGACTCCCCCTCCGTCAGCTCCACCTTCTCCTTCAAATATGTTTTCTTCTGTTTTCATTTAGTTGCTTCAGGTTTTCTTTGGCCGATGACCAAATTACAAACTGGAGGCTGCAGCTCAAAAAGCAATGGGTGACGTCACAGTAGGTTGACACTTGTTGCATATGGGAAACAGGGGGAAAGAGTTAGCCAGACTCTGTCCAAAGGTCACAAGAGATCACCTTTTATTTTTCATGCATTCACAGTTTCACTTTAATGTAGACACGATCATGAAATTGATCCTCATTTCCCAGACGTAACTGCTCATCAGAGGAAATTAGTTTGCAGTAGTCATCTGCCTAAAACAAAACGAGGACATACGTGTTGCTCCTCTTCCTAGTCTGGTGTTATTCTCAAGAGAAGCATAATACTTGTTAATCTACCAAATATTATGTAATGCAATTGTCAAATATTCTTAACTTTTTTTGACTCTCAGGTTTCCAAAAATAAATGTGTCGTTATGCCTGACATGTCGCAGTGACAGGATTACAGTTCATGAGTGATACCCACAGCAATAATGAGTGTGTGTGGAGAGCAGGTAATGACAAGGGTATAGAGTATCACTAAGGCCTAAGAATGACAAGGATACGGTGAATGACTTTGAGCCAGCACTGACGGCGTGTCAGATGATATGGCTGCTGTATAAATGAGGTGCTGATGGACTGCTGCTATTCTCTTCCCTGTGCACACAGTTTGTGCTCCGTGTGATATCTGCTGAGATGGATTCTGCTCCTCCACAGCAGGGTCTTCAGGATTAGATGGATAATTTGGTCGGTTGCTATTTAAATCAATAATCGTGGTTAATGAAGATGGTACTATGGAGATAAAAACAGAAAGTAAGATTTCATTTGTTACTGTCACACATCCACACACATATACACATTTAGTAGTGTAAAGCCCAGAGGCCTGGGCTTAGACAGCCAGCAGCCTGGGCTGGTGTGTATTTTGTGAGGTGCCTGTGATGATGAACAGCACAGCAGACTATACATTGCAGCAGTGCTCTTTAAACTGAACACTCAGCTCAATATGAAGATAGTTTTGAGCATGAGGAAATAAAACCCACTCACTCTTAGTCTCAGTGCCTCTGTTCTTATTTTCATAAACTTTAGTCTGCAAACTATCAGCATTTTAAGCACATGGGCTGACATGTGATGCTTGGAGCAGGCCTGCCGTCCACGATGGCACAAATGTCCCGTCTCTGCCTGGATGAAATGTCACTCCCAGAAGGCCGACCATTGAGGCCTTCAGACACCTGTATGAGCTTAGCAGTGAGAGCAGGCAGTCTGCAGGACAGGAGGAACTGACAGGAAACAGAAAGGACAATTCATCTGCATTATTGAATTTTCTAATGGGGAAGACTATGAAAGGTCCAACTGGGGATTCTGAAACAGGAAGTTTTATTTCTATGAGTTACGGGCTAAAATGTCCCGATAGCAGCCGACCACCATCTGCTTGAAACAGCCAAGGGGAGATGTGAGGTAGTAGCACTTAGTATACTTCAAATGCTTTGAGTTACTGTTTTCTGGTGCCTTAATGTGAACAAATTGATACATTACCTGGAGCCATGACAACGGCGTGACACAGTAATACCTCCAGAAAGGTTGGATTTTCCTCAGTTAAGTGCATAATGAGGTAAAGGAATGCAGGAGGCTTATTTCATTAGAAAAGAGATTACTTCAAGTACTGACTAAAATGTACAACCACATGTTAGGTCTGTGGTGCACACAGTGTCAATGTGAGATGCAAAAAAGCTTTCATCTGTTCAGGCCAACTGCTTGAAGCTGCTGGTTATTTCAAAGGAAAAATAAAGTTGTTGCACTATGAGGATTGACAATTCATCAAGTCAAATAGTCAAATAAATCATATGTGGTATAACTAATTCATACCACATACGATAAAATGTTTTGCTGCCCCACCCACATTAATAAGCACATATGGTGCAGCACGTCTCTAAAACCTAAATAAAAAACCAGTCAAGAACAAAAGGCTCCATCTGACAAATTTAAATTTAGCTACACGTAAAGTATTTCAGATGGGACACTTTCCAGGCAGGTGAAAACTATATGAAAGCAAGAAAGATTAAGAGCCCATACCTGGCTGGTCAATGTGTTTCAGGCCATCCTAAGGAAGGTGCATCTGGATTCTTTCCATGTCCTGTAAGGACTCAAATTCAACTCAAACTCAAATCGTTGTAAAAGCCCTTAAACACATCAGCACAAGATCAGGACATCATATGATCAAGTGCAGTGAGAGGCTCGGGGTCCAACCTTTCAGGTGCTTCCACTTATTAGTCCTGATAAGATCTCATCATTATAGAAATGATAAACAGATGAATTAACAATAAATGAACAGTAAAAAATGTCTGCTTTCCATTTAAGCATGCCACCTCCAGGGTCCTTGGGTAGTGCATTCTGGGACATAAACATGGAAAAGAGCCATTGTTAATGTTAGCAGTCACATCAGTTTTTTCTATGATGTCAATATCTGCTGTTACAAGAAACCTTTATTTTATCCAAACATGGGGCGGAGCAAAAATGTGTAGCTGACTGATTCATTCATTGAAACCCGAAAATTAGTCTATATTATAACTGGTCAATTCATAGTGATGGTCAATTTTTCTGATAAATAAAATAAAATGGATAGCTGTTTTGTTTTGGTTTCACTATTTTCTAACATTTTATGAAGCAATTGTATGATCAGTTTACTGAGAGACAGCCAGATTAATTTATAATGAAAATAACTTAGTTATTATATAAACTTAAAATTATATAAACTCTAACATAGAGTTTAGTGACCTCAAGTAGTTTACTAACATCCCTCTACACAAACTGAACCAGAACACAGAATGAGAATAACTGAAAAGGTTCAACTACTGCTGTTGTTGAATGAAACACAGCTTAAATAAAAAGCCACAGGTGGATCATAACTTCTGCTTGGTAATACCTGCTGCAGATATTTATCACAGTCTAAATGGCCAATAGGTACCTCACACATCTGACAGCTGTTCAGAAGATTTGGCAAAGAAATGAAAATGGATCTGAAAATGATTAAAATGTTCTCTTCGTTTATGTCTAAATCTTTGCTTCATTAAAGTAGTCTTGGTCTTCATTAAAGACCATCATGATGGCAATGATGGTCTTTAATGAATCCCTAAAGATTTAGCTCTTCACTGGTAGATTAAAACACAAAGATTTGATGGGTTCATATGATATTTAGTACATAATTTGTGGTTTTGATTGATGTTATGTTGCTGACGTTGCCTAACAGAGTTGGTAGCACAGCTGCACACTCACATTTCAACTGAACTGATTTCTGGATAAATAGCAATTTTGTCCATTGTTGTACCATTTTGAAATCACCACCTCAGCACATGGTAATTTCACTGCTGTAACCACTTCAGGTTCAAACTTGGGCACACCCACGCTGATACAAATGCAGGCAGACCACACTTTTAAAGGGGGCTACATACATCCATGCCATTGGACTGCAAGTCTTTAATAACCAAAAAAAAGAAAGAAAGAAAAAAAGAGAGAAAAACAAAAAAACTTCCATACAAAAGTATATGTACATGGTCACTTACTGAACTGTATAGCAGTTTATGGAAATGATCTAACATGGTTCATCTTTTAGTTTTAAATACAATATTCAACAGTCAGCAACCACAGCACTGAATCTGAAACATAAAGTGGGCTGTCGGTGGAGAATCCATCTTCATCATGGCAGGTGATGCAAAGTAGCTGTGAACACATCAGGACCCACAAACCAGTTATGATATCAGTCTAACATTTGTCAATATGAATGAGTGACATCCTATGTGATTAAAGGAAGTTAAACTAAAGTATTGATCTCCACACACAACTGCTGACAGACATAAATAATACAATTACTATACCAGTGCAAGAAAGGAACTGGGAGACAAGGGACAAAATCACAGACAATGGGATTGAGACACTTGCTATTAATGTATACAGTAGAGCCTGAGTGAGAAATCCCAACAGAACAGAGACACTGGAATCAATTTTTGGTCGACTGAATATGTGAATCAGTGGACGTAACATTAACATTGAAGTTAATATTGATGGGGTACATTAAAATTGAAAAAATGAGGACATGGGGATAGACCAAAAAACAAACCCTGCCATGTGCTGTGAGCTCCAACCTGCCACTCCTGTGATCTTCATCTGTGAACCTGAAGGAGAAACTGGACTGCATGTGCACGATGAGCTGCTGAGGAGGAGGAAGAGCAGCATGTTACAGTTAGGAAGTCTGATTGGGCTACTGGTTCCAGCTCCCACCTCTCTTTGTGGTCGTAAAATCTTGCTTAAAGGTCATTAGTGAGCTTACTTGAAACCTAACTGTGATTGTGTGACTGTGTTTGCATGCTAATGTGAAGCTCTGACGCACACACACACACAAACCTGTGTCCTCCCTGCAGCACACGTCCACTGCCATGCACTCTGAACGAAGGCCCGGGAAGCATCTAAACGCTTGCTTGTACAGTCAGAGGTGTAAGTACTGGGGCAGCAGGCTCTCTGACAGAGGATGGTCCACCATGATAAAACAGGGTGCACCTGTTCTCTGTTTTATTTATTCTACAATTCATAAAATACAAAGTAGCAAACAGTAGCTTCTTATGTGTAGCTGCTGCACTGAAACATTTTATACCACCATGTAGTGACTCTGCATCCTGGCTTTGGATGAGAATCTTGCAGTAAAGGTTTGAAAAGCAAGTGAGTGATATACACGAATGGTCCCTGGGGTGGAACAACAGACAGTAATAGACACTAAATCCCACAGAAGGTTTTTTAAGTGGAGCCAAATAATTTTGTGAATTAAAAATGTATTATTGTTTTGTGTCCATTGTTAAAAAATATATTGATGCTGGCATCAAAAATAAAAGTTAAGCTCACTGTTCCAGTACTTCCACTTTTCACTGTATTCCATTGAAAAGATTACTATGGAAATGTTTACATTTAAGTGCAAATTGGTCATTATTCCAGATCACCTCTTTTGATTTTTGATGCTGCGATTAGAAGGTGAAGACCCCACCTTTGTCGTCTCAGTTAATCTCCCTGCCTTGTATTTGTCCAAACCCCCTGTGCAAGTTTTTCCATGCCCCCTCTCTCCTGAGGTCCTCTGCTTCACTTATCAGAGTTCTTGCGCGGCCTGCGGAAACTGGACATGTTCTCATTTAGTGCATAGATGCGCCTGGAGAACTCCTCAAAGCCGGCCACATCCAGCTCGCCCAGCACCTGTTCGTCACACTCCACGGCTACTGCATGATCCACAGGGATGCGGCGGTAGTCATCCAGCCGGGCTTCGTCTGCTAACCCTAACCCCATCACTACCCCCATCCCCAGGCCTAACCCAGTGGCCTCTGTGCCCATGATTTCCTCAGCTTGCTCCACAGAGCAGCGCAGCTCTGGGACCAGGCTAACAGGCGCCTGTCCTGGTACCACAGAGCCATTCATGGTGCCTGTGTGCTGGACAGCGGCCACTTTTTCCTCACCAGTTTCCTGCACTGTAGAAGAGTTAGGTACCCCTGTGCTGCTGGGTGGTTGTTCTTCAGTCTCTTCTTCTTCATCTAATTCATTCTTTCTAACAGCACTTCTGCGTCTCTCCATCTTATCATCTGTCTCCCCTTCCTGCTCCTTCTCCTCCCTCTGCTCTCCCTCCTTGTTGGCCTCTGTGGTCTTGGTCAGGTTCAGTGCGGTCATGCCAGCATCGAGAGAGGAGGACAGGTGTTTGGGTGAAGGCGAGGGTGGTGCCAGGCCAACGGGCGGCTGCCCTTCATCCATAGCCATATTGTAGCTTGGTGGAGGGGTTGGCTTGTACTTATCTGCCTCTGAGCTTGCCCTTTTCCTAAGCCCTCGGTCTGGAGAACTGGTGTGGTAGGTGTAGCTCATCTCTGAGGCAGGAGACACACCAAGCTGGGATTTGGAGGGCACCGGGATGGAGCTGGAGACATGGTGTCGGTCACTGTTAGGAAGAAAGATGGGGGCACTAAATGAGCAAAGATATAAACAAAAGCATTGACACTAAAACAACTTGTACTGTATCAAATTCAACATCCAGACTGTTTTAAATGTATTACAGTAAGCATTAATGTCTACAGCCAACATGACTGGGATGTCCTAAGGGGGTCAATGAGACACACAGGTTCTATTTGGATCTCATTCTCCATTGATCTCATCAACCCCCCACCCAAAGCACCCAGCTCCTTTCCCTGATCCAGCAATGAGACAGCTGCAGTTCTTTGTATATCACCCCACCTTACAGCATTCAGAAAACATTTGTGCAGCCTGTGAGACTAGACTCACATACTCACCCAAGTATGTCAGACATTTTTCTCCATAACAGATAACAGACTAAAGATCTGGGACACCCCACCCCACCCAAGTACTGGAACCATAAATTTACTTAAATGGGGGCCTCACCACCTCTTCCGATAGCCAAGGCCATGTATAATTCACTGGACTACTTAGCAGCCTGCTTAACGGGACCAGTCCTCTATCTCAGAAGCTGAGACACTGTGCTGTTGGGGTCAAAGGTGAGACGGGGCCTCCCTGTACTCTCTGGAGAGTCACATCTGTTGGTTAAAGAGTTAAGGACAAATCTCTGCTTGTTCAGCTGGATGTGCAATCGTTATAGATGTCCTTGTAAATTTTCTCCTGTCACTTCGCACTTACAAAGGAAATCTCGACTAAAACAGTGGCACTAAAACATCAGTGATGGCAGCACTGGTTGACACATGCATTTATTGTGTACTAGCTTGCAGTCTGATGGACAGCTTCACCACAAAACACACGACACAAGCTCGTAAAAAGGGCCCTGACCTTGACCCACACAGGCACCCTGCAGAGGTGGTCTTGACAGGGTTCACAGGCAGGACAGTGCTGAGATGACAGCAGAAGCCTGTCTAGCTTTAAGAGAAACTTGTCAAACTTCAAAGTGCCTGTGATACAGTAAATGAGAACCATTCACAGTCTGAAGGTACAGTATGAAACCAGTTATGGTAACAACCTGTAAATACTGCACCTCTAACATTTCAGCTAACTTCAGCTCACACAGATGTAAATGTTGGATGGTCAACTGAGGTCAGGGTTAAGAAAATAAACGTATAGGGAAAGACCCGATCCTGTGACCATGTTCATGTTAAGCGGCCAGAACAGGGGATGGGCTGTGCTTTACTTGGCAGTGCATGGCCATCGAAACACATCATTCAATATAAATGGCTTCAGTCTGTCCCCCTAACGAGCACATGGTTAATGTGGCAACACATTTTTGAGCAAAATGGAAAAAGTACGCTCTTGAACACCTAATCTTCTCGGGAGACAAATGAAATAAAAAGAATATATATATATATATATATATATATATATATATATATATATAT
>CM076660.1:20043061-20062569 GCA_038496675.1 Rachycentron canadum | reverse complement strand
CCTCATCTTCTCGGGAGACAAATGAAATAAAAAGAAAATATATATATATATATATATATATATATATATATATATATATATATAGTACATAGGTGATTGATTCACCATCTTAAACACTTATCTGTGACTTTCCAAATGAAACCATCATGGGCTCTTTGGGAGCCAGTTCAAAAATCCAAAACCTGATTTGGGGGAAAGGAATAAAGACAGATGTCATGAGAAGTCAATTATCATTTAAGTAAGTGGAAAATGTGGTTCAGACTCTTTGAAACATAATACAGGTTTGGAAACCGGAGCTAGCCGGGACCGAGCGACATCTAAAGTTTCAATGCATCATTTATAACGAGCTAGGAAGTGACTATACGTTGTTTCAGCTCGACAGCGATGTCTTTATGGTAATGGCTGATTAGAAGGCTTTGACTTTAATTGTCATCAGCCATTTTCCTCCATCCCTGCCTCCAGCTTTTATAATCTCTTCTAATCCATTTGCTCCAATTTTAGCTGGCCATCTAACGAATTTATTATTGGCACAGGCAAAATAAATAAATAAATTCTCTTCAAAAAATTATCTCCCAACTCCTTTGTATAATGAGGAAATTTGTTTTATTTTGTTCCACTGTTCCACTTTGTCTTGGTTAGGCCTGCATTAGTTCTAGTATTTGTGTGAAACTGTACTGCAGCATATGAGTAACAGAAGAGAATGGGTGTGCTAGTAAGTACTTCAGCCAAGCAACCCTCTGGGCAGTCATAACATTGTTCCTTGAGACATTTTAACTCCGATGACATGTTTTTTAATGCAGGCAATTAGTCTACACGTGTATAGCCACTGTGACCATATGTGCCAAATAAGGGTGCTGGGAAGACAGAACTGCTGAAAAACATTTCCTAAAGTTGTTTGGAAAAGCTGGAACTCATACAGTACCATTACAGAATAAGGCCAAATGCTCCCATTGCATGAACTAACTGTGTCTCTCGTTGACATTTTTGATGCACTGAATAAGATTTTTCATATTCTTTATAAACATTTACTCTGTTCCCTTTCTGAAATTTCCTTTGCCTTGTATAAACCATTAATACAAACAGTCCATAAAGTGCTTTCTGAGAAGAGGTGGACTGTAATTCTAGCAATGGTCATTGGGTTGGCCCACCACTTTGGTCCACACTGAAATGTCTCTGTTATTGGATAAACTCTTATTATATTTGGGACATGCACTAAGTTCCCAGTTCGTTAGGTACATCCAGTTAAAACTAATGCAGTCTGATCTGGCAGTAAATCACATCCTATCCTAATAATTGTACAGTTGAATTAAAAAAATTATAACCTTCATGACGGATTATTTATTAGGACAAGTGCCTAATAAACATCCATCTGAGTGAACATTCATGATTCACGAATCCCGATTACTCTGGTGATCTGGTTTCCCTAGAGCCACTGTGAGATTGACATTTGTATTTTGAAGTGAAATGTCTTCACAAACTGAGGCTGGACTTTCCCTCAGACTGGCGAGCCCACCATCTGCTCAAACTTTAAATTTGCCCAAAACTTTGGTTTATAAAGACTCGCAAAACTAAAGACATAATGTTAGCATGCTATGCATGTTAGCATTTTGCTCAAAACATCACTGTGCCTGCAAACAGCCTCAGAGCTGCTAGCACGAATATAGATTTTTAGCTTTGGATTTAAATATTCACTGCATCAGAGTGAGACAATGTTCACCCCTGGTTTGTTGCCTTGAGTCATGATAGATATTGACCAATGCATGGTCTGGTAGATGTTACAGTCCATTAGAAGACATCCTCATCTTTTAAGTATGTTGATTGTTTTAATTTTGTTTTGTGAAATGTCACTTTCAGTTACTTCTGATGGCACTATCCCAACTACAAAAACTTTATCAGTAATAATATTGGTAAGTATAATATTTATGCTGAACAAATCCCTCTCCGTATGTCCTCTATAACAATAGAGGGCTAAGATTTCATTCATTCTGTCTCTTGTCTGAAGCTTTCATCAATTGAATTCATGATAGCAGCTTGACACACGATACTGATGGAAAAAAAGTCTGTGCCTCATCTCTAATGTATAATATGCAGCTGTGTAGTTTGTGTATGTTAATTCCACTGGCAGCACAAGCTACTCATCTTAGTCTTTACGTTTCACTGGGCCTTACTCTCTGCAGCATTACTCTAACAACAACTTGAGTGCTAAAAGAACTCTGCCTTAATCATCATGCAGAAAATTTGACTTACTGAGCCAGAAATAGCCTTCACTCCTCCAAAGCTTTTTGCCTGCTCTCTTCCTTTCCATTGCTGATGTCAAATCTGGCATATTTCAGGCCAACCTAGGAATTCGGTAAGCCAGACCTTTCCACTGTCCAGTCCCCTGACAGGTTTCACAACATGCCTCTGTTCATATCCAAATCCCACTAAGGAGCCATGGTTTGGGGCCAAAACAAGCAATAGCAGATAAGATTTGGTTGTTTGATGTGGTTTAGGGAAATCCCTGTGAAACTACAATGCTCTAAGGTGGAAGCTAAATTTTCTTTTTGCTTTGACAGGGCAGGACTTATTGGCTTTGGAAGAAAGGGAATCACCACAGCACAGCATGAGTGACATGATAAACAAGCTGACAACACCCTAACACTGCTCAATGCATTACTGATGTGTTTACATGGACTATATAGTTGCTTTTACAGCAAAAATATAACACTGATATGACAAGTAAATGTCATTATTGCCATATCCCTTATTATGTCCAAAATGTAAATATCTCCATATTGCTGCTGTCCAGTGATATTTATTCATTTAATGTTTTATGTTGGCAAAACTCTGTATTGTTTCATTTTGACCTTGGTTTTCATGCTAATGTCATACAAAACAACCATATTGACTCCAAAAGAAATTAAATACTAACCACTAACCCAACTCTGTCAGAAATAGAAAATAAATGTGTGCATTCCAACACATTCACAGATCAGTAATTAAAAGTCATACTGTATCTTGTTTGTTGTTC
Source organism: Rachycentron canadum (assembly GCA_038496675.1). Taxonomy (NCBI): domain Eukaryota; kingdom Metazoa; phylum Chordata; class Actinopteri; order Carangiformes; family Rachycentridae; genus Rachycentron; species Rachycentron canadum. The sequence goes on along the minus strand of CM076660.1, from coordinate 20,059,559 downwards.
CACACAAAAGCCAAAGTGTATAGTTGTGTCTTTCCTGTTGAGCAGTGAGTTCCTCAAATCCAAGAAACAGCTTGGCACATAACCCCTACAAAGTTTGGACAGAGCCAGATCAGCCGTGTGTGCCCCTGCCTCTAGTCTTTATGCAAAATTAACCTAAACTAAGTGAGCCAACCATTGATTTAAGATTATTCAGTTGGACAAATAGAGCAGTGTACTGACTTAATCAGTAGTTTAGGTTAGTTTAACTTGACTCACTGATACAATATGCATGTATGGGATCAAACCATGTCCTTCCTTGATGAAATAATGTATCAGTTGTAAATCATTACTTGTTGAAAATATTCTCTCCATCTACAGTTCTAATATGCAGGACCATGTTTTATTAAAAAAATTAGAGCTAAAAGGTTACGGTGACTTTTTCAAAGTTAGAAACATGGTTGGATAAAATAATGGTTGGCAAAGGTGAAAAAATGAATTGGAAATGGTATTATTATGGAGGAAATGCTGTTTGAGGAGCTGACATACCTTTGTTGAATATCACATGAACAGAGAGAAAAGATTTATCATTCAAAATCATCCATTATTGTAAATACAGAGAATTCATAGGGCACTTGTCAGGTTTAATGTACCTTGCAAATTTTACGGTTAGTGTCGGTATATAAACTTTACATTATATCCTTTTATCTGTCACTGTTGAAACTGCAGCTGTCTAAATGTCACAAGCCTTTGTATACATCATGTAACACAAGGGAACAACAGTGGTTTCACAAACTTTTCACTCACTATGGGGTCTTTGGGGAGGTTCACATCCTCCAGCTGTGGTGTTGAATCTGCCTGGCCAGGCGTTCTGCCACACCTTGCCTCCCCCCTTGTATGTAGCCCTGCTTCCAGGCACCGGAGTGGGATTAGGGCCCTGTGAACCTCTGCCAAGCCCTCAGTGGATGTGGAGCGGCAAATAGGAGCATGTTGAATGTGTTTGCTTTGATCTCAGCAGACTGTGCAGTTTACAAAGAATTGGTTTCTGGTACTGTCTCTGTCTCCCTCTCAGTAATAGATTCACCATTTTTCCGCTGTTTCTCATCCTTCAGCAAGATTTAAAAAAAAAAAAAAAAAAAACAACAAACCTATACTGCCGATTTCTCACCAGAGATTGACTGTATATATTATAAAATGTTATGATGTGTTTCTGAGAATATACTGTTTAGAAATGTAAAAAGATATGATCAGCAGCTTGCCAGACAAACATCTTATAGTCCGCTGTACAAAACAAAACACTCTTTTGTATTCTTACACACACTCTGCTTTTCCTCAGTTTTCTATCTGGTCTATATGAAATGATTCTGCGATACTAGCATGGTGTAGGTCTTGGACCTTTGGGAAAGCGTCTCCCTGCAGACTGGATGCATGCTGAATTAGTTATTTATGGAGAGAAGAGAACTGTTTCCAAATCTGTTCTGGCAACAGATTCCTTCGTCATATCCTTCATCACATCATCCCTGTTTGGATGCGTGGAAGAAAGGAGGAGGTGGCAAGGAGGGATAGAGAAAGCAGATTAGTCTCTCTCACACAGTCTATAAGATAATTACCTGCAGATGCCATGCTGCCCTTTTATATATTCATATTTCATAAGCTGGGTCCCAGAGCTGGAAACTGTATCTGAGTTTAGTTTTTTTCAAACAGGGAGTGGGAGAGTTGAAATGATATGGGAAGGGTATGGTGCAACCGTGTGTGAAAACAAAATCTGTGCATATCCCCCATATTATAGGACAATGTGAAACAGTCACCTCCTCATCCTCACTGTAGACTAATGTAGGCTGAAGTTGCATTATGCATGGTTTTATGATGAGAGGAGGGCGCATTTAACAACAGTGACATACATTTTTCAACGTTTGTTTTTCTTTTATCACGTTTGACATTTTCCTATAATATTTTTAAAGCTCTAAACCATTTTACAAATAGACACATATGACTGCCCTCCTTCATTATAGACTTTACTAATTATAGACTTTACTAATAGTAGACTGTTTGTATGAGAGTGTCTTTTTAATATAGACACATACTGATAACTCAACTGAATGAATAAACAAACACAAAGACATGTGTTTAGTAATTTAGTGGGGTCAGTAGGTAGGAGTTGCCTTTGGACTGAGACACATAAACTGCTTCAGTCTTTGTTCTGAGCTAAGATAGCTGGCTGCTTCATATTACAATACATAAATGATAGGGATATCAATCCAAAGGTATTGCTAACTCTTAATGCTTTCAGTAGAATATTGTATATCATATGACAAAGTGACTGACAGAAGTAAATGTTTGGGCCTGAAGAGAAAGGCAGAGTCTTGATTCTCATCTGATGACTTCAGTGTCAGCACAGAGCAGCTTTTGTTCTTGTCTCTGTGGTCTCAGTGTCACACAAGAGTGTGTTTGTGGCAAGCCACTGTGGAACAGTTACAATTCCACCTCCACGTCTTTAAAAACTTGCATGCATGTGTACTCACGTACACACATACACATAGCTTAAGGGTTTAGCAGGACCATGCTTTCATCTCATCTATCTTTGGGCCCTTCCACTTCCCATTAAGGGGGTGGGGGGTGGGAGGGTGATGGAGGGCTGATTTGGGAGCTCGGGCTTTTCATGGCTTCTTTCCTTTCAAAACAAAAGATTATTCAATTAATGTGTGTAATACACATTTTCCCCTTTGCTGACCCTGGGAGAGGAGTGGAGATCAAAGACAGCCCTCTCTTTTTTAGGGCAGCGGAGCTGAGGCCTGACGCAGACAGACTCCCAGGTTTTAGTGGAGGGTTACTTACAGGGCATAAGACTGTAGAAGGAGAGAGGCAGAGATCTGAGCATTCCTCTTCACCGGGACAAAATGACTGCTGCTAAACTCATTAACAACTGCTCTTTTACAATGTGGAGGCACTGATGGTGCACAGAGCTGGTACATCATGACCAAGGCAGTTTTTACCTGAGACATCAGGTTTTGAGAGAACACTGTTCTGTTACAGACCAATACCTCATATTCTTATCCACATCTATACACGACACAATCAATGTTCCATAATAGTTCCACAGCTCTCAGCTGAGTCAGTGACCTCATTTAAGTCTTAAAACATACTTTACTTAAATTTTACATTTTCTTGAACTGTTTTTGTTTCTTTTAATACAGCTAATTGCTTTAACTGCTTTTTTCTTTGATACCTGTTAAATTTGGTTGAACGTTTTGTGGATTTTTAAAATCGCTCCAATAATAAATATTATTATTATTATTATTATGCTGTCAAAACAACAGTTCTTATTTGAAAAAAAATTGCTAATTATCTGTGTGAATAATCAGAAACCAATGTAACATATAAATCCTTGCATGTGGTCTACATATTATATGTAGAACATGCAAATGGGTGGACTTTTAAGTGTGAAATAAAGTGCAGGAACCTTAAGTAATATGTAATCTGTCTGAGACAATACAAAATGCTAAGGGAATTCCCATCTGTCGTGGAATAATTAACAAATAAGAAAGACTGCACTTCTTAAAAACAAACTAAATGTATGGGCTAAATATATGAACAAGTGCACTGAAAAATATCATAATGCAAAGTAGTGTTAGCTTGAATATCTCCTGAGTCAGTCTCCCTCCTAATCTTATGATTCTATAAAGATAAGATACTAAATTGTAATATATGGTCAAGTATTATACGATTCCCATTTGATAAGCTAACTGCGGTGTTGTTTACTTTTGGTTATTCTGGTATTGCATGCTAAGGTTAATTGTTATGCTGTGAGCTCAAGAAGAACATGATTGATTAAATTAAGGGGAGTCTTAATACATTATTAATTGGGGGAAAAAATAAAAACAGAGCGATTCTTCATTGTGTTTGATTAAAGAAAAACACATACATCTCTTTTATCTCTCAAGCTTCAGTGACTTATGAAGTGCTTCAAAGTGTCTTTCTTACCATCGGACCATGAGGCCATGCTCCAGGAAGTTTTTCAGGTTGGGTAGTGTCTGCTGCAGGTCTGGGGTGGTCAAGCCATGCTGGTATCTCAGCTGCAAGAAAAGGGAACACATACTGTATCATTAACCTCAAACAACCTACAGCATCATACTGAGCTGTTTGTACACTGTGCGGTGGCAAAGATGTATGTACTTTCTCCATGTTTGGACGTAGTTTAGAGAAGAAGGAAGTGCCACCTACAAGGTAGGTATGAAGCCTACATAGTTTCAGCAATATACAGATGTATTCTCCCCATCAGACTATTACACATCTGAACACATAGTGGCATGCCTCCCTGACACCAGGCATGGGCACTAACACGTAAAGCATGTTGAAAGATGAGGTGGCGAGATGCTGGTGACAAGAAAAACCAAACTTGCTCTTAAAACACCTGAACAAAAAAGGGGCAAAGAGAGCACATTAGAAACCCCATTACATTCTCCTATGACCTATCCCTCTGTCTTCAGCAGACCCACTTCTAAATTTGGCCTCGAATGTTCCCTCACCTGTACCACAGTGCTTTATTTCATGATAATAAGAATGAAATCCTTTGAAAAAAATAATAAAAAAATCAATGAGGCCACCTTGAAACTCCAGCTCTGGTGCCAGAAATAGCTCCTCCAACAGTTGAGCGATGTCACAGCAAGCCAGCTCTTGTTTATTTAACCTATATCACTGAACAGCAGAAGAGCATCATGCCGCACGTCCAGCGTGTATCTCCCTCTGTCACACACACTGTCTGCTCCAGCTGACATCTGTTTTGTTTCCACTTGGGTGCCAAGACAACCACTCTACTTTTTACACACACACGCTTCTGGTAAAAGAATGAGGTACTGCACGTGACTATGACACACCACTCACTCAGGATAACACACTGCTCATTCATATATGAGGATATTACAGAGAAATAAATGCTTTTGCCTAAAAGGTTAGAGGTCACATATCCTCGTTTTTAGTTTAAGTTGAGTATAGACGTTGAGTTTGGTTTTACACTTTAGAGGGAGACAAATTGTTCTCAGGGTATCAGCAGCCCTGCAATAACATCCATACCACTTCTCTTGTGGCAGATGCTGTAATATTCAGTCAGGGCACTGCTGCAGTGCATAGTGGCTCTTGTAAAGCTTGATTAATGGCCAGAGGAGTGGCATATAAGCATTAACAGGAAAGGTCATGCTGACAGAGTACACACAGGCCACATGTGCATGTGTGTCAAATTTCTCCTCAACATAAAATGGCTGAATCCCTCTATGCCTGAACAGCTGCCAGAGTCATGTATAAACTGTATGGCATGAACGGTTTGGTATGTGTAAGACATGTACCAATGTGTTCAGTGTTCCACTGTGTTGTTTGTGATCTGGACTCAAATGGTCCATGTCTGCTAGGGGAGTTAAAGAAACAACAATTCTGACAATATCAGAGGAGGGTTTTATCAAAAGCAGTTCAGGCTAAGGGAGTCGGACAAGGGAAGGGTAACGCCTTCAAACCCAGCTGGTGATGGAGTGGTCCAAAACCTACGAGAACAACAGAGGGATCCATTCATGGCTCAGCGCAGACCTCAGGCTCTGACCAAATGACGGCACTGCGCTGTCCACAAGGCCGGCTGAACGGAATTGGGTTTGAAACAGAAGGCCAAGATCAATAACACCACCAGTTTAGAAACAGAAAGAGCATAGCAACACCGGGCAGGGGGGCTTGCTTGTTCTGTGGCCAGATGCTAAAAAGGAAAATCCCAATCTCATGGATATCTCACGGTCTAGAAAACATGAGCTAGAGAGCATGAATCAGATACAAGAAAAGAATAAATATTGTATTTGCAGCAAAGGTAAACAGCATTTGTTGGGTGTGTTGTATGCTTTCTTTTATACTCAGGAGGCGTAACAAAATGCTTTCTTTAATTCCCAGTACTTGGCCTGAGCTCTGTGGCATGTGTAACAACCAAACTGTGTGTCTGTTAGAAGTCCTATGTCAAATTACATGCCCGTATATCTGTGTGTGTGGGAGAGAGAGAGCATGAGTGTGCATTAGTATTTGTGCCTCCTATTGTTTTTCTTATGTGTGGAGTTTGCAGCACACAGAAACTGGATATGGGCGCAGACAAGAGAGTGATGGGTGACGTCACTGGCTTGCTCCGAGCGCACCTCATTACCATGAAGTAGTTGTTGTGGGGGATTAAAAAAAAAAAATAGGAGAATGTTACTGGAAGCACATGTGTAGATGCTTTATATTTCTGAGTCCAGGACTCTTCATAAAGTATGCCTCCAAGCCAACAAAGAATTCACATCCAGCTGCAAGCATGTTCACTCAGGCTTTTGTCCAACGTCTGCCAATGGGCACCAACAACACTTGAGCTAAGTGTCTGGTTGGCAGCAGTGCAGAGCCACCAGCACTGGGTGGCTGCTGCTTCACACTGTCTTTGTAATGAGGTGTGTGAAACACATTCAGACAGGTTGGAAGACAGAATACTGCAACCTTACGGCTGACCCAGAGCTCAGCCAGCCAGACTCTATCTATATTTATGAATATATACTGGTCTGGCCCTCCCTGGTGGAAACTGCATTAGGTTTCTCCTCAGAGTGCACTGTATGTGTATGTATGTGTGTTACTTATGAACTTAGTCCTGGGAAGGCATATATTCTGGACGCTAGTTGTCAAGTATGCAAACATCAGCCCCCACCCTTCTTCCCTGCTCGCCAGAGACAAACAGAAAAAAATCAGTGACCCGGCTGTGTCATCTGGAGGAAAAGAAAACTGTCAATCGTGTAAAAGAGAAAGACACGTAGGAGGCAGCTTAATGACATTAAGCTGGGTGTCATTTCCAAATGTGGCACCACAAAAGCTTTGACACTAGGATGGAAACAAACAGCAAAGGTTTAGATCCAGGTCTGTAAACCCACACTGTTCTTTGGGATTGCGTTGTATGATATGAGGCAACTTGTTATAATTGAATTATAAAATATAACATTTCTGCTGCACGCCACAAGAATAAAAAAATTGCATAATTTCTACGTCTCGGAAATCTTTTGTACAAATACAGCATCTGACTGTTTCATGTCAACAGCCCCAGACCAGATCATACAAATTGTTCAGGATCAATGCATCTGAGACAGCTTGTCTTTTCCAGTTTCCCTTTCATACGTCCAGGTGATGAAGGCTGGTGGAGTTCTTTGCATGCTTGTGCGTGTGTGCATGGAAGAGTACTCTCGAACTGGCCACGGGGTCCTTTGTAATGGGGCTAACCAGATCGTGGTGAGAAATTCCCAGGGCCAATTGAAGACAGCTGAAAGGCGAGAGCACCTTTGCAAGGAGGGGGTTGACTGGGGGGCACCTACCAGGGCTCTTTCACATGATGACATAGTGAAAAAGATCCGGCCAGGTCTCCTCGTCACTGCTCACGCCTTTGTGTCTGGACACTCCCTTCCCTGTTTACCTTTTCCACAAACCCTACAGAAGGCTTTGGAGATGCCGCAGCATGTGCAGTTGTATGACTGTAGGGTTTGGTATGAGGGTGTGCAAGCGTTTGGAGGATGAGCGCAACTGACCCGTCACATCTGAGGATTCGAGGACTCATCCTTATCCATCACAAAGATAAAGTAACATCCCAAGGAATGCAGCAGTGTTTTCATCCACAGCCTGCCAATCCACTGGAGCCACGACCACACATAAACACACTCAAACTGACTAGAGCTGGCGGGAACCAGTCAGTTTACAGTACATGCCACCCATCATTTGGCGAAACCTGCTTGTTTGCCCTGAGCTCTGTGCAGCGGCTAAACAAACACAGCCTGGCTTATGCCACATATTACTGTTTCCCTGAGTTTGTCAGTACTAATCACCCTCAGATCAGACCTCGAATGTGGGCGGGCTGCAGAGAATTTTGAGGTTTATTGCTGATGATGTGGTGCAGACGGGTGGCCCAGGTAACAAAGCGCACCTCCCCCTCCCTCCACAACTTTTATGAGGTCATCAGAGGAGTTGCTTGTCAGCGCAGACATCACAACTGTTCAAGGCATTGCACGTTATTAGCATTATTTGACAGGAGGATTTCCATCATCAGTGGAGATGGGAGGAAATCTAGGACACTGGATATTTTCATTGAGCGTGATGCACTTCATGTGTCAAGAGGTTAAAAGTCTCCAAATCAAACTGCACCATGGACAATTACCCTGTGATTTATAATCAGTACACTTTTGTCCAGTGAGGTAAAAATAGATTTTTTTTTTTTCATGTAGTACATCGGCTTTACATACTCCCCCGGGAAGATAATCAGGGAGCTCATTAGGTCCTTTGACAGCTTGTTACAGAGGAGCTAACCAGGTGTTCCTCCCTCCAACATCCCTCAGGTCAAACTGTGGACTAATAGTTCAGCAGAGACCGTGAGGTGAATACAGACATTAGTTTCCATACATAAAATTCATATTTGGAGAAGTTGAACTATAACCTGCCACTGACAATATTTCAGGGCTGTGTGTCTTCTGGTTCAGATGACTAATTCATAAAGAACTTATATACCAGTAAGTAAAAAAAATACAAGATGTATAAATAAATGACCCTATAAGAGCTGAATGATATTATAGTGTAGCAATTAGTGGGTACTAATTTCTTCCAGTGTAATAAAACTGTTCCTGTCACCTCTACCATTATTTCATCTGATTATATAAAATGTACATGCTGTGCTCTGGATTATTAAGACAAAGCTAACAGCAGTTCAGAGACCTGTATGCATAACAAGTGGTCACCAGCTTTTGAAAATCAAAACACACTACAGATGGTACTAGTAACTAACAAAATTGTTGCTTGCTACTATTGAAATCTGTCAGGTTTTTCTAATAAGTCCAGTGACCAGTTAATGTTACATTCAGGTCTGTTCAGACTGATACGGGTGGTGTTGTGTAAAGGCCATTTCTCAAAGATTTTGATACATGTAATTGGTATTTAAGTGAGAAATGCAATAAAGTAGCCGATAAGCAACCATTTCATGTAGACCACATGTGCCACACAAAGTCTTGTTCATGATTAAGCTCAAGGAGACATCAACTGTAGCCAACGTTTGCCAGTAGATGATTCTTTCACACTACACTGCTGGTGCCAACTTCCTTCATGGCAGCAGGTGAAGTTTTACGCAGCTCATTATAGTTTTCATTAAATTTGTGTGCTCATGGTTTTTCTTTTTAAAGGTCCCATACAGTCTAAAGGTAGCCCTCTGTGCTCTGTGCTTGGATTATAAATCAAGTCTAGGTTATATTAATACTGTGAAAATATCAAAGGTCTCAGTCCACAGAGAAATGCTCACAACCTGTATTCAGAAGCTGTGCCTTAAAACCAGCCGTCAGGACTTCTGTAACTTTGTGATGTCACAATAACGGTCACCACTCTCAGTTATGCTCGACGTCCGGCATATCTGGACCTTCCAAGATTTGGTCTGAGTCACCTGAAAGCTGTTATATATTTTCTATTCTGATTGGCTCACTGACCTGCTGTTAACAGAGCTCCAAAGAGAATGGCTTTTGGATCTTAAAACCACAAATATAGCTTCTTATGGATATCAACACTTCAGACAAAACAGAGAAAAATTGTAAAATGTGGGACCTTCAATTGTCTAACTATGTCTCTGTTTTTGTACAAGCAGTTCACACAGTGGCTCGTCGATCTAATTATTTTTTTGTTTTTGTTTACAGCTCTGTGAGCCACACTTACAGCTCAGGATCTTTTGATCGATATGTCTTTTTTTTCTGTTCGCCAACAGATCTCTTATTGCCAACTAGTCGAGGGCTGAATCCAGCTTTGAGAAAATAAACAACCCTTTCACCTCAGTGAGCTGATATGGTGCAAAATGTTAGAACTCTGTATTTACATACTCAAAGATTTCTGTCTAATCTATTGTTTTGACGTTCAAATAAACAGTTTGACTCGTCCAGAAGAATTACAACACTGGCGTTGTCTTTTGTGGCCAAGTTGCAAAGCCAGTCCTCATAAGTTTTTGTGTTATGTAGTATATTTATTTTAACTTGAGACCTATAACATGTAACATCAAAACTGTACTTGACCATCACTTTAAACATGGAGAAGGAAACAAGCTATTTTTTATTTCTCACCTTATACCTGAACCTTAAAATGAAAACTTTCCTTGTCACTTTGAGCAATTGCACAAAATTAAAATAATTAAAAGAAATAAATAAAAGAAAGAAAAGCTTGCGCCACACAATTATTCTACAGGTTTTAAATTCAAAATGGCATTAAATGTACCCCATGTAGACAACATAAATTAGCCTGTGGCTTCTCTCTGTTAGTTATAAGAAATACAAGGAACCAAATGGAAAAACATTATATCTAGATATGAAGGCTGAGACCTTAGATATATACTGAAACATTTACAAGGCCACATGAAGCAAAAATAGTAATGTTTGGGGGTGAGAAATTCATACAAAACTACTTCCTGGAAGCACTAACACTGTCAACACCATAGAAAAATGATGTAAGACTGTACTTTCTGGTCTTAGCATTTCCTTCAATGTATTTCGCCCTCTGTTTGTTTTTTCAGAACTTTATTTGATTTATATCAAATATATTCCCCCCACTGAGAAGCTCTTTCTAGCTCACTGGTGGATTTGAAATGGTTGATTATGTTTGCTACAGTGTGGTGCTTCTATGATTCTACCCATCTGGGCACATATTGAAACTCCCTCCGTACAGCCTTCACTCATCTGCTAAATAAATTACACTGAAATGTTGAGCAGGATGGACATAAAACGGCTACAGATGGGAGCACGAAAATATAAAAATATAATATACATTTTTTTGGTGTTTTTTACTGTTTATATTTGATGTGTATTTACAGTTATCCCTTGCCTTTATTTGCTGACCCTCTGTTTTTAGGTTTTACATTTGCAGCTTTGTATTGGACAGTGGTGGGTAAAACCTCACATGGTGCAAAGGGGATTCAAAACCTCAACAATCATGTGGTACAGCGTGGAATATGAAATCCAACTTGATTAATCACTGCAGTCTTTCATGTGTCTCTATAAATATACAGAGTAGGGCTCAGGAGTTGTTTGAGTCTGGCTGGAGTCATATAATTCATTCACAGCAGAAATTCACTTCCCTTAAACTCGAACAGTTTTCTGGCCTTGACTATGTGCCACGGTCATCATCATCATCCAGTCTTCAAACCAAGCTGGGAATCAGGATTCATAAACACTACAGCCTACCAGCCTGCTTGCTTACCACAGAAAATATCTTCCCACATATTTAGCGTGAAGAATTTCTGCTGGTTTGTACAGAGGATTTTTTAAATTTTCCATACAAAATTTTAAGTCAAGATTACCATTATAATTTCTGCATCATTCGATGCAGAAATCATGTTGAAATGCTGATACTTTAGTGTATGGGTAAGTGAGTGTCGTAATGGTTAGAAAAATGATTGCTCATCCAAATGGCCTGGCTTCAAGCTTTCCACAGGGCAAACAAAAAGAGAAAAGAAGGATCAACAAAGTATCACATTATTACTTCTTCTATGACTGGAGTTTATTTTCATAAAAATGTTCCAAGGAAGTAAAACTCACACAAGCAGCTACATAGAAACTCTCTGAAATTAAATATTCAGAGAAACAAAAGGAGCAGAGCTGAAGCTGTGGAGTGCACTATGACACAAGCTTTCCACTGCCAGACACGTCTGTATTTTGCACTGACTGGACAGGATTCGGATCAAGCCTTTCAAGTCATTATCAGGTTTTCTGTCAATATTAAATGTTGATCAGTTGATAAACTGCTCCTGTTCAATCCAGAATGGAGTCAACATAAGCGATAAATAAGAAAAACTGATGTCAGTCGTCTTTGACTCCGAAATGATAAATTACAGTTACACTTAGTAATTAAATTAAAAATCCTGATAATATAACAAAAACCTGCCCGGGTTTGTTTATGATGGATTTTAAATTTAAACACAGATAGATTTTTAGATACAAGACTTAAGTGGTTGTTGTAAACAAAAATAAATAACAATTTCAAGTTGTAACAGTCAAAGCCCATTCTTCTGGTGAGCAACGTAAACAAGGAAGTGTAAGAGCAACAGTTTGAGTATTAGGGTTATACCAGAAAAGAAGTGGTTGATGTGACGTGTTAGCTGAACACATCAGAGATCAAAAGCGTTTATACCTGATCTGATACAAAGGGGAGGGTGGGTGTCATTCTTGGTTTATTGTATTTGGACCAAATAGGAAAAAACAGAGCTGGAGAGAGAAGTGTGATTGCTGGTTCCTCTCTCACCTCCACACAGCTGGCCAATCACAGCGTGACGCAGCTGTGAATGGCTGTGAAGGTATTCAAACATCCAACAAACACTTCTGAGTATACTGGCCCCTTAAGACAACTGAAATACAGTGAACTGTTAACAGCTATTTGATGTAACAGGACTGTTTCTCTGCTGAATGAAGGTCATAGGTTAATAATTTATAAATTTTATCAGCCTTTGTCATCTAAAGGCCTTTAGCTTTGCTTTGTAACTGATCTACTGGCCATTAAGTTTAATATTTATACAAACATATACAAGAATGTGAGCAAGAAAAAAATAAATGTCTTCTGAAAATGGGTCATTTGGATTTTGTTTCAAGTTGCAGAGGGAGCTCTGAAAGCCTAAAATTTGGTGAAATTACTGGTCAACAATCCTGTCGAAACTTGGCTGGAAAAAACTGCTCAATGCAACTTTGACATCTGTTGATTTTACACAATAACGGTTGTCTATCGTAGTCAATATGGTGCTATGCTGCTATAAGCTATGTCAAGTTTGATAAATGTCCTCTAGTAGTGTCAGTGTTGGTTGGTATGAAAATGTGCAAAAAAAAATTGTGGGGTGTGGATTTAGTAGAAAGAGTTAGGAAGCAGTGAGATAAATAGACCTCAATCTCTGGTTGAGGGTAGTGGTTCAAAGCTACATTAGCCATCTTGCGTAACACACCTGGAACTCCAACAAGACTGTCAGGTGGTCAAATTACGTTGTGGTTTATGTGGGTACCACGTTTTGACAAGACAAAACATTATGTGGAATGAAAATGGACTTGATCCTTTTTAAACATTGTCAGTTGCTATATTATAGGAGTGCAATGCTACAGTTGGTGGAGTACTCTTTTGATTGTCCGGTCAAGATGTGCAAGAGCTTTCATTTTCATAAACATATCCACACCTTTAGAAGATTAGATACTATATAGTAGAAAGGTATGTTTAAGATTAAAATGTTTGACTAAGTTATTGACTTTAGCAGCAACCTTATCACAGTCCATGTCCATGGGAACTGCCTGTCTGCATGGTTCATACTATGTTTAAGAACTTCCTTAACAGGTGAAATGTAATATTCTTTGTACTTCCTGTCTCTGTTGCCATTTCAGAAAAGCGTGTAATAAAACAGTTTTTATTATTGCGCACTCAAAGTTCTTCCACTTCATTTAACATCCTTTAACTCGACTCGCTTTCTCCTTTTACTCTCCCTGCTCTCCCCTCCTCTCTGTCTCTTCCACACTGGGGTAATGTAATACAGGTGTGGTGTACTCACTGCACCCGAGTCCAATTCTAAAGCAGCCCTAATGCAAACCAGATTCTTCCGTCGCATTACTTGTTGTTACACTTTGCCGAGTATCGTATTGCCGCCAAATTCGGTCAACAGATTTACATAATTACGGGAAAGGCTGTGTGAGATGAATAGGAAATTCAGTTAGAGAGACCACCGGTGACAAGAGACCAATGTTAGTCTCCTCTGACCCCAATCACTGCAGGGAGGGTCGGAGGTGGGTACTGCTGTGCCCACAGTCTTAATGAGATCCCTTCATGATGTGGTTATTTGGTCTGTGTATGTGCTGGTCAGTGAGGAGGTCTGGGAGTGTTGAGTGTTGTGTGTTACAGTGACATCTATTGGAAGAGCCACCGTCCTTGATGTCGCTCTGTTCCTCAGGGCTAATGACCCTCACCACTGTAACACTGGAGCCGAACTACGTAACCCAACACCCACTCAGGCTGACCCTGGTTGTGAAGTCACAACACTGAGGTCAACTTCCTGTTAGCAGTATTGACATGCAGGACTATGATCAATGGCAGCTCTCATAAGAACTCCCGGTTCCTGGTTGAGGCACACCTCAGAGAATATGCTAATTCAATACTTTGTAGTTTCAGTCAAAGCAGACGGAGCTTGTTTTTCAGTGAAGCCACAAATGTTTGTGGTCTCAATGGCGAATGATGCCAAACAATGACAGATACAAGATGCGTGATGGGTAAATGGAGGGAAATGGAGGATACCCTTAGCTTGGCACAGGTCTAATGTCTTTTATTTAAGCATGGAAAGTTACTTTAATACAGAAAAGTGTTCCTGAACAAGCACAACAAACTTTGCCCTAGTTGTAGAATGCCTTTTAAATAGCACTGCCAAATATAGCCATTAAAACATCATTTTAATTTTAACTAGAGTCTGATCACACTCATTTTATTATTTGGAATAAAAGTGTTGTGGTATTTTATGAGGGAAATCTTTTTTTTATATGTTTGTTGTGTTTCTACAAGGCCTCTAGGAAAATAGTGGCCCGGAGAGGAGAGGATGAATATACGGTTTGTGGGCAGGTGCCTATCCTGGCCTCGTGTTGCCCACAATTTCTCTCTAACTCCGTTCCACTCCTTGTGAATGGGCATATTATTTTCCTTCCTCTTCACTCTGCGGATGACTTTATGACTGAGATTTTCTATTAGGATTACCGCTGGATTGGAAGTGACAGGGAGAGCCTGCACTGGCAAACTTATGCACATTCTTCCTCATCTGTCTCAGTTACCAGCTTTCAAATGCATTTCTTTCAAAGTGATGGTTGCTGAGAGCCACTTATCCAAATGTCTGCTTATTTTAAATGTCTTAACAAGTTGAGAGTGTGAGAGAGTGAGAAATAACAAGAAATGAAGAATGAATAATAACTGACGTGGGACACTTCCTCACTTTCCCTCACTGCACAAAAATAGAAAACATTTGCATCTGGCAAATAACATTATAAACCTCTCTCAGCTTACTTCATAGAAACAGTTTGTCAAGTATGAATACAGCCTTGATGACAGTAAAATGACCATGTCTGGCCTACACTACAACTGACTGGCCAACTACATGTCCTATCAAAACAGTACCCAAAGAGCCCCAGATTAAAGCTCAGACATCCAATATTTCACAGAGTTCAAAGGGATTTTCAGGGAGATCCTGCTGCTGCTCTACCAGGGCAAAACATGTAACACCAACCTGCTGCATGGAGGAATCTGGGCTGGTGAGGATGACAGTATGGGAGAGTCATATGTTTATACCCACATGGCAGATTTAGCAACAAGTATCAAATGAAAGATGTGTGTTTTCATCAACAGCACGGACTGTCTGTACAGTATCTACAGATATGTGAGATTTTTGATTTTGTGTGTGTCAGTGTGAATGTTTGTTTGTGAGTGAGCCAGATAGGGCCATCAGGAGAGGGTTATGAACATATTAAGTATTAGCAGGGATTCTAGTCGTAAGCCAACAGATCAACCATTCCTGAGCGCTGGCAGAACAGATCTGAGATTGCGGTCAGCTTTCCAAGAGCCACTGGCAGAGACAAAGTCCATATTATGTTTCAAAAACAACTCTTACATGAGAATGTTAAAAACAAGAAGTATAACTTATGTGAAATATGGTAAAAAAAAAAAAAAAGAAAAAAAAAAGATAAACAGTATTTCATATTGATTTTAGCCATGCTTAAAAGTGCTAAAGAATAAACTGTAAGAAACTAAATTGTGTTTTCAGGGATAAAAAAAAAGGTGACATTGCTCTGTAAGATTGTTGAGATTGATGAAGAGAAATAATAGTAATGACTCAGCTTAGGTACAAGACACAATAAGACAAGTAGACTCACTGGATCCAGTCACAAGTAAACAATCTGCAAAATGCTGTGTGTGTGCATGTGTTTTCAGAAAATACAGTAGTGCTCGAATGATTTTTTGAGAGGGATAAAACTTCTAAGCAGCATAATGATACAATAAATAAAAGAAAAGAAAAAGCCGTGGCTCTCCTTTTCATTGGCTCCCAGTATCAAATTAAAATCTGCCACGGTATGTAAAGAGTATAGGCTGTGTCCGGTTTACTTTGGAGAGCCTGAAGCATTCTCTGGTCATCTGGGTTTGTTCAACTATGACCCTGCACAGTGTTAAGGATGTTAAAACTTTTTTGTGCTGCCAATGGGACGCAGTGCTTGGAATTCAGTCATACAAAAATACAGGAAGATTTTCTCATAATGGGTGATTAGAATCAGGGACTGGTCTTTGAAATATACAGTATATACAATATTTAATTTTACCTATGAAGCAATGCCATGCTCAAGGCCAAAATGATTTCTGGATTATTTATTTAGAATTAGAGAAGGTGTTGTAATCTGTGATTAGACAATCTGACCCAAGATCAAAATATATTGAGCATGCTGCTCATATATATATATATATATATATATATACTGTCTCTTATACA